>NRDX01000027.1:0-115751 GCA_004125185.1 Entelexis vaccinii | reverse complement strand
CTGCGCCTGTGTCGTGGCCGGCGGCCGCGCGCGGCCGGCCGCAGTGGCCACGCGCCACCACCGCGCCACCACGGTCACGTGGCCGCGGTGCGTGGTTGAAAAAAATTTGTACATCAGCCACTCAGGACCCGTGCCAACCCCCTGGCTAAAACCCAACGCCACCACACGCACATAGTCAGTATGGCCGGCTCGGATCCTTTGCAAGGCGCGTCCGAGTCGCTCTCTGCTGCACAAAGCTCGTCCGCCGACGCACCCATCCCCGCGCACGCGAACGCGAACGCCGCTCACACTGCCATGCAAAGTCCCAAGATAAACAGTGCCACCACGCCAGCACCACAACGTGGCGGCCACGATCCGGATCCGCCGTTGGCGGCGACGAACGGCGCGCCGGCGCCCGCGCCCGAGCGCGACGGGCCGGCGTCCACTCAGCCGCGCGTGGCGCCGCCGCCGGGCGCGAACGCAAACACCGACGCAAGCACTAACGGCGGCGCGAACTCGCCCGCGAACTCGCAGCCAAGTACCGGCGCAAGCATGCACGCACACACGAATACAGGCGTGAACACTGGCGTAAGTATGGGCGCAAACCCGGGCGCAAACCCGGGCGCAAACGCAAGCACAGGCGCCAGTAGCGCTACTGCTAACGCCGCGCACACGGCTGGCCCGAGAGAAGACGGCACGGTGTCGGCGAGCCCGGATCCCAACTCGCGCGCAAACTCGCGCTTCGAGGGCGAGCGTCGCCGCCGCTCCGACTCGTCGGTCAGTCCGCAGTCCGTGAGCCCGCCAACCGCACAGCGCGAGCCTGCGGCTGCGGCAACGGCAACGGCTACAGGCCCCGACTCAGCAGCATCTAGAGTGGCGTCGTCGTCTTCGTCGACGCCGCCGGCAGCAGCAGCAGCAGCAGCAGCTCCGGCTACGGGACTGCCACCACTACACACGTTCTCAGGAACGAACCAGGCCCCGTCCAATGGAACCACGCCCGCGCCGGGCCAGTTCGCGCAGCCCGACCAAATGGGCGCAATGAATGCGATGAATGCCGTTAACGCTATGAATGCTATGAATACTATGGGCCAGCTCGGCCAGCTCGGCCAACTCGGCCAGCTCGGCCAAATGGGTCAAATGGGCCAGCTGAACCAAATGAGCCAGCTTGGCCAGCTCGGCCAACTGAACCAAATGGGCCAAATGCGTCCGATGAACCAAATGGGACCCATGGGCCAGCTGAGCCAGGTCCAGCTCGGCCAACTGAACCAAATGAACCAGTTAGGCCAGCTAGGTCAACTGGGCCAGGTCGGCCAAGTCGGTGCATTGAACAACCCAATGACAATGTCCCCCTTCCCGTCGTTCTTCTCACCGTTTGTGCCGCCGAACCAGGCCGTGGGCAGTCCTAGTGGCACGAACGGGACTACCGCACAGGGCGCCACAACCAACGGCGTTGCTAATGGCACTGCAAACGGCGTTGCCAACGGCACTGCCAACGGTGCTGCAAACGGTGCTGCAAACGGCACTGCAAACGGCACTGCAAACGGTGTAAACGGTGCTGTAAACGGTGCTGTAAATGGCGCCGTAAATGGCGCGGCTCGTAATGGCTCGGCCGAAAACACGGACTCCGAGCCGCCACAAGCCAGCTCTGGCCAGCAATCACAACAGCAGCAGCCCATGTACTACTTCGTGCCAGTACCCTCGGGGATCCGCGAGGCCCCGTTCATGTACCAGTGTGTGCAAATGCCTCCTGGCAGCAATCCTGCGCAGCAGGGCGCCGCGGCCAGCGCTATGGGACTGCCTCCTATGGGCCCTATGGGCCCATCGATGATTCCCTTCCGCGGGGACGTGGGCACGCCGCAACAACAACAGCAGCAACAGCAACAGCAACCACAACAACAAACGCAGCAGCATCAACAACAGCAACAACAGCAACAGCAACAGACGATGGACTCGAAGCCACAGATTCCTCCTGTTGTTATTCCCCCGTCCGACAAAGACGTGTCGGCGCAAGGCGTGACGTCCATTGCCGCAGCACTAGCGCAGATGCGCGATGGCGACAAGCAGCAGGTCGTGTCGCTGGACGTGAGCGCGCCGCGGTCGTTCATGGCTGCGCAGCGCAGCTTCTCGACGCAGAGCCCGGCCCTGCTCAGGCCGCACACGTGCAACATGCGCGACTCGTGGGGCCGCCAGTGCAAGCGCACGTTCACGCGGCCGTACGATCTGCTGCGGCACCAAGAAACCGTGCACAGCGTCGGCACGAAGGTATACATTTGCGAGCGGTGCGGCAGCGGTTCGAAGCGGTTCAGCCGCCAGGACTCTCTGGCGCGGCATATCCGCCGCATGCACCACACGGAGCCGGACCGGCGCACGTCGCGCGACACGCCGTCGTACGAGATCCCGCGCGAGCCCGCGTTCGAGGGCGGCGCGCCGTACTACGACTCGTCGCGCGGCAGCTCGGCCGACGCGCTCGCAGACACGTCGCGCATGAGTTCTACGCGCGAAGTATCGCCGCGCGTAGATTCGCCGCGCAGCGAGGCGGCTCCGGCGCGGCGCGAGTCGCAGCAACAATTGTCGCCGCCGCAAAGCGCGGCGGCCTCGGCGGGAGCGGCCAACGCACCGCAGCAAACGGCGCCGCAGCCGCCGCAGAGCCCGTCCGCGCGCGACGAGGACACGCAGCAGCAGCAACAGCAACAGCAGCAGCCGCAGCCGCCAAGCATGCGCCAAGTCGGCGTGAAGGACCAGGACGACGCAAGTATAATCAGGCTGGCGCGCCGCGGGGCCGAGGAGGCCTCCGTGTCGATGCCAGAACAAAAGAGAGTCAAACTGAACCAGCCCGAGGTAGGTCCGCCTGATGAGGTCGAACTGAGGCGCGTGGAGAGCTTGACGGAGCCTCAGGCCGTGTAACATTTTTTTTTTGCTCTAAAACAAAAACCGAATAACTTAATATATTGCATACCTGTAACTGCAGAAAGACAACGTGCTAGTAGTAAAGGTCATTTGTGAAGCAGGCGCCTTTAATGGAGAAATGGACGTTGTGTTTGGCAACCACGAGGCTAGACAAACAAAAAGTAGACACGGTAACACAGTAACAGAACAGCAACCGCTGAGTATGTATGCGCGAGGCTAATTCTTTGAGCACGATGGTTGGTACTAGCGTGAAGGCGAGCACAAAGGCAACCGCGAAGGCAACCGTGAAGGCGAGCACAAAGGCGGGCACAAAGGACACGAAGTTGTTGTTGTTGTTAAGGAGGCCAAGCTAGTTGGCGCGACGCAACGCTGTGCGAGGGCAATGAGCACCATTGAATCAGCTCGGCGCCGCCACCTACATCCGTATCCATAAACTATGTACATAACCTACGAGTCCTGGAGACAATCAAATAAAAACTGTACGGCGTGCGAGCGGGCGTTGAAGGACGGCCGGGCAGCAGCACTGCATGTCTGTCGTCCCGTCCCGTCTGTCGTGAACCAGCGCCTACGAGCCAGCGCCTACGAGGCAGCACCCAAGAAGCCGCGCCAAGAAGCAGCGCCAACGTCAGCAGCTCTGCTTACAGGGAGGCTGCTATGTCAACTCGGATTGGCAAGCGCCGACTAAGCCGGGGCAGGCGGCACGAACACGGCGGCCGCGCCGGACGGTAACTAATAGTGGTTCAGTAAGCAAGCGTCTAGAAAATCTCATTATTACAAAAGAAGAAATATTTATAACACATCATTTGTGCTCGTCTTTATCCTCATACTCAATGCCGTCCTGGTCTGGTCGTCGTTGGTAGACGGCAGGGGGCGTTGGAACGCCGCCCGGTTGGTTGATCCAGCGGGACTGGAGGGCGAGGATGTAGTCGCGCAGCTCCTGGTTTTCTGAGCGCAGGGCCTCCATGGTCTCCTTCACCTGCTTCAGCTCCTGGACCTTTGTCTCGAGGTCCTTGATGTATAGCTCCTTGCGCTGGCGGAACGCGCGCTGGGCCGCGCGGTTCTGCTGCGCGCGCTTCGACTGCGACAGCGGCCGCGACCGCCTGGCCGCGCCCATTGGCTGGTCCACGGGCGGGATCATCTGGTTCGGGTCATGGTGCACCGATTGTGCAACCGCAACGGCTTCCGCCGTGTAGTCCGGCTGCTGGAACGTCGGGTCTATCTGGTTGTCTCCCGGTAGCGGCTTTCCATCCTCTTGCGGATTCCAATGTGCGTATGCCGAGCCTTCCATTCTCGCGTATAATCCTATTCTAATCGGCTGTCGTAAGGGAGTAGGTAAGTAAAATCCTTTCGTAAGACGCGGGGCTGAGTCACCTCCATCACTCTTGCCCCACCCGTCCCATCACTGATGCTACGCGGCATGCATGTATGATTAGGGGAGGGTTTCGCGCTGCTCGCGGCGTGCCGGCGCCGGCTGCTTGCTCCGCGCGCCCTAAACTCGGGTGTTGTTGTCGCCACCGCCGCCGGTGCCTGCCGCCGCCGCCGCCGCAACCCGCGCGCCACGCACAAGCAAAGCAGTTCGCCAGCATTGCGCTTGCCCGTGCGTTTGCGCTTGCCCGTGCGCCGCTGCTGACGAAACCCCATCGTCAGCTTTAACGCCTTCACACCGTTCCCAGGCACCAGTGTCCGAATAAAGGGCCCAGCGCTCGTGCAAAAAAAAAACTCGCGGCGCCGAAGCAATAACCCGCCAAACAGCCGCCCGCCCGCCGAAACCCACTTTGCGCGATTTAGTCTCGTGCGTCCCGCGGCATGGCCGCTGGCACGGGCGCCTGGCACGAGGGCCCGCGAACGCCGCCGGCCCGATCGCCCGAAACGGAAACTGCTCTGCTCTGCTGACTGCGCGGACGAGGTCAGTTCTGTGTAATCGTTAGCTAAATGATGACAGGTTCAGGTCTGCCGTAGTGCGGGGCCGTGCCGTTGGCCACCGCCGTTGGCCACCGCCTGTATTAACGGCCGGTATTTCCTTTTTTTGTTCTAGCTCCTCCACAGTCGCGCTTGCGCCTCGCAGGCAGGCATGCAGGCAGGCCGGCCGGCCCTCGCACAATGGCCCGTGCACGGGCTGGTCGTGGCAGGGGGTTTGCGACCGCCGGCTTAGGCGTGTGCGTGTGTGTGTGTGTGCTCAGGTAATCCGAGCGCGAAGGGGTGGGGGGAGCTGCTCGCGTCGTGCCTGCTTTAGTCGCTCGCAACCCTGGATTTTTTTTCGCGACGGCGGTTTCATGAAGCGGCCGCGCGAGACGCTCAGCGCGCAGCCCGTCACAAACTCGGCTCTGCTCACGCCGCCGGCAGACCACGACGCCAGACGAGACGCGAAGCGCGCGGCGCTCGGCCGCGAGGCCGTGGCGCTGCCGTCGTTCCAGCACACCCTCGACGCGTTCCTGCGCGTGCAGAGCCGGCCCGTGTGGCCCGGCGCGGCGCAGTGCGATGCCAGTGCCAGTGCCAGTGCGAGCAGTGCGGGCGCAGAGCCCGTGCTGCGCTGCTCGGCGTGCGGGTGTGCCACGGCCGACGCGCACGAGATCCTCGCGTGCGAGGCGTGCGGAAACACCGCGTGCTCCGCGTGCTCCGTGCGACGCGACGCCGTGCAGTGCCTCGACTGCTACCATTAGTGCACCTGGCGCCCTAGCGCTCTATTTATTCGCCTATTTATTTTTGATTCTAAACGTGTCGCATGTGCGATGCCGGCGCGGTGCGGCGCGGTGCGGTGTGGTGCTCTGCTCGCTGCTCTGCTCGCTGCTCTATAATCATTGTGCAAATTCTATTTATTATTGTGTTGTTGGTGTGCGCCTATAAATTCCCACAATTGAGTGAGCGTACTGCGCTGACGCCCTACGCTGACGCCCTACGCTGACGCCCTACATTGACGTCCTACGCGGGGGTCCTACATTGACGTCCTACGCGGGGGTCCTACATTGATGTCCTACGCTGGCGCCCGTGCTAATGCTCGCATCAACGCCAATGAGCGCACTACGTTTGTTTATTTTCTTTTTTTTCTTTTTTTTTCTTGAGCCTCCTTAATTCGCCTGCACCGCCGCGTCGCGCTCGCTCGCTCGCTCGCCTGTTTCTGCCAGTTTACGCGGTGCTTAGATCTGAGCCGCGCCCGAGCCCCAAATAAAATAACAATAACCGCTACGTCATGCCACATACGTCATCCGCAGCATTCCGGAACAGCGATCGCTGGACGCCGTTTCTGAACAGCCTAGGTTTTAGGCAATGTATTAACAAACACAATGTGCCAGTCTAATTTTAGTTATAACTTGCGCCCGTCTCTATGCGCCTCCTGCGCCGCGAGCTCAACGTCTTTTTTTTTTTTAATTCTTTGCCAAAAAGGTAGCGAGCGCCGCACGTGTCCACGTGTCTTGCAGCCGGTCCTGTCGTTTTCGCACGTTAGGAGGCCTTGCGTGCGACTGAATTGCGAACGAGGATTTTTTTAGAGCTCAATTACAAAGTACAGCAGTGTAAACGCCATATCTGCGAGGCGCGCGGCCGTGGATAGCACTAAGCCAGCGTCAGCGGCGGCGGCGATACGGCCCGGATTCCTCCCAATGTTTTGGGTGGTTTAGGTAGTAGCTAGCCCTGCCGCCGCTGAGGAGAGGTTACTTGGGGCTCACCTTCCCGGGCCCATTAGCCGCTTACCTGATTTCACCCCGGGACCAGCCACGCTGCCAGGCTAGCCAACGGCACGATGCAGAAACTGGTCAAAGGGGCAACCAAGCCCAAGGCCACGGCGCCCAAAGCGAAGTACATTGAGCCGATTCTGGCCACGACGTTCGAGGCCGGCCGCGACTTCGATGCCGTCATGGACGCCCTGGCCAAGGTCATTGCCCGTGGCGGCGCCTGGCCCTCCATCTACAAGGCGCTCATTGTCGTGCACATCATGATTCGCGAGGGCGCCGACGACGTCACTCTCCAGTACCTGGCGCGGCACCCGCACATGCTCGAGATCGCCGACACCGTGCACCGCGCCCCGGCCATGGGCCGCTACGCGCGCTACCTCACCGTGCGCGGCCAGCAATACCGAGACATAAAGGTCGACTTCATCCGCTTCAAGTCGCGCCAGGGCTTCTCGCGCCTCCACAGCCTGCCTGTGCAGAAGGGCCTCATGCGCGAGTGCAGCAGCGTGCTCGTGCAGCTCGACGCCCTCATGAAGTGCCAGCTCCAGGAGTCCGACATCGTGAACGATGATGTGTTGCTCATGGCCTTCCGCTTGCTCGTGCACGACGTCCTCAGCTTGTTCCAGGTCCTCAACGAGGGCGTCATCAACCTGCTCGAGCACTTCTTCGAGCTCTCGAAGCCCGATGCCGAGCAGGCCCTCGATATATACCGCGGCTTCCGCCGGCTCACGGCAAAGGTAATTGCGTACCTGCATGCCGCTAAAGACCTCGAGTTCAAGACGCGCGTGCATGTGCCGAACATCAAGCACGCGCCAACCTCCCTCGTGTCCTCGCTCGAAATGTACCTGAACGACCCGGACTTCGATACAAATAGGAGGCAATACCTCGCGGAAAAGCAGGCGCACGAGGTGAAGCGCACAAAGAGCCAGCAGTCCCGCTCGTCGAGCCGGCAAGTGTCTCAGAGCTCGCCTAAGGACTCGCCGGCCGCAGCATCCAAACAGCAGCTCACGTCTCAACAACAACAACAACAACAACCGCCACCACCACAACAACAACAACAACTGCAACTCCAAGCGCCGCATCAACAGCAACAACCACCGCTGCAGGCCGTAGGACTGCAAGGTTCGCAGCAGCAGATCCTGCCTCAGTCCACGCTGCAACAAACGCTGGCACCAGGCTCCATCCAAATGGTGTCTCCAGAGCTGTCCACAAATTCGAATCCATTTTGGCAGTCGCAGCAGGACGCGGCACAGATCCAGGCCCGCGACGGCCAGGCGCAATTACAGATGCAGCAGCTGCACCAGCTTCATATGCAGCAGCTCGAGCAGCAGGAGCGCATTCGCCAGCAGATCCAGCAGCTCGAACAACAGAACCAGCAAGCACAACAGGCCCAACAGGCCCAACAGGCCCAGCAAGCCCAACAAACGATACAGCAGGTACCATACATGGAGCCAGCCCACACGGGATACGACGGAGGCTTCGACTTCGGACTTGGCCCCCAGCAGCCTCCACAACAACAGCCACAGCCGCAGCATATGATGTCGATGCAGCAGGGCCCGTTGCAGCCGCAGCTCACGCAGCCCCATCAGCAGCAGCAACTGCAGCCGCAGTACACACAACCGCTACAGCCGCAGCTCACGCAGCCCATGCAGGCGCAGGCCACGGGCGGCTATACCAACCCGTTCCAGCACCCGGCCGCGGGAAGCACGAACCCGTTCAAATCGCCGCAGCAGCAGCAGTTCCAGTTCGACCAGCTCGACCATATCGGCAATCAGATCGGAGCCCAGCAGTCGCTCATCGACTTCGGCCAGCCACAACAAGCGTACCAGCAAACAGGAACGAACCCGTTCCGCGTGTAGGCCGATCTACAAAATTAGACCCCGCAAAGCTTCTTCTAGCCGGTGATACCGATGGCCGATGAAGGCATTGGTAAACAACTGGTGGCTGTGTTACGTTTCTCGTCGTAATGCGCGTTTGCACGCCTACACCTCTGCTATATTACACCTTGTGTGTGTGTGTGTGTGTGTGTGTGTGTGTGTGTGTGTGTGTGTGTGTGTGTGGTGGTGTTACAATTCTGCAGTGCAACTACATACATCTCTATGCGAAGGTTTATCCACACCTGTGAGGCACTGCAACTTTGCACTGCAACTTTGCTGTATTACATCTCTGTGCGGGGTGTATTTCTTTCTCAACGTTTTGCCTGCTATAAAAGAAATTCATATACTTCGATTGCTCGCTAGACATGTTTTAGTAGATGGCGACGCCGCGAGGAGCCGCCGGCTCGACAGAACCCTCGTGCCGCGCGGCCGTGCGCAGTGCAGACATAATTAAAACCAAAAGAGTATTTTGCATCAATTGCGAAAAATAATATGAATAAATAACGAAAAATACAGAATTAAACGACTGCAGCGCGGGCGCGCCACGCACGCATTGATGGGCTCCCAAGCACACACGCATACCACGACTACGACGACGGGCCACTGCCAGTTTGTAATCACGTGATCGTATCCCGCTTCACGTGCTGTATCTGAAAATTTCACTCCGCGAGCGTGTTCCCCTGCCATCATGACCGACACGGTTCAGCCCGAAGGGATCGATTTCCACGACCTCGAGGCGAAGTACGCTGTCGACGACAGGCTGTCGCTCGAGCGCTTTGTGCTCGTGGACGGCCTGCCGGTCGTCCCCGAGTCCAAGGCCGAGAAGCTGGTCAAGGTGCTGGAGAAGCAATTCGGCAAGGTTGCCGCTGTGAAGAACGGCGAGGCCGGCTTCAACATGCCGCTCGACAAGGAGAAGGGCCAGTCCCAGGGCTTTGCGTTCGTGGAGTTCGAGACCGAAGACGGCGCGCGCGATGCCGTGCGCTTGTTCAACCACAAGAAGCTCGACGCTAAGCACACGCTGCTTGTGGACAAGATGGCCACCGTCGAGAAATACATCAACGGTGCCAGCACTGAGTACAAGGAGCCCACGGTCCCGCCGTTCAAGCCGCTGCCGCACCTGCGCTCGTGGCTCACGGACTCGCTCGGCCGCGACCAGGCCGTCATGCACAAAGGTGACGACATTGGCGTGTTCTGGTTCCGCAAGAGCGGCAACCCGCAGCCGGCGCTCGCCCCTACGGCCGGCTTCACCGACGGCTACGTGCGCTGGTCGCCGAAGGGCACGTATCTGCTGTCTGTGCATCCGCAGGGCGTTGCCTTGCACGCGGGGCCGAACTTCGAGATCGTGGCACGGCTGCCGCACCGCGACGTGCGTCTCGTCGACTTCAGCCCGGACGAGCGCTTCCTCGTCACGGGCGCTCAAACGCCCATCACCGCTGGCGGCGTGTTCAAGGAGGCCGACGAGGGCAACCACATTGTTGTGTGGTCCATCGAGACGCAGTCTGCCATGCGCACATTCCCCATGCCGGTCCGGTCCGCGGCCCTGCCACGAGCCCCGTGGCCTGCATTCAAGTGGAGCAGCGACTCGCAGTTCTTTGCCCGCCTCCCGCAGGCCGATACGCTTGCCATATACGATAGCAACACGATGAGCCTCGTGGGCAAGAAGACGATGAACATCAAGGGCATTGCCGACTTCGAGTTCGCCCCCGCTGCCGTGGACGGCAAGCAACTGCTCGTCTTCTGGACTCCGGAGATGCCGAACCAAACGGCAAAGGTATGTATTCTGAACGCGGCCACGAAGGAGATTGTGCGCAACCGCTCGCTGTTCAACGTTGTGCGCGCAAGATTCATCTGGCAGAACGAGGCGAAGTACCTGTGTGTGAAGATCGAGCACCTCACAAAGAACAAGAAGGGCTTGACGTCCACACTCGAGATTTACCGCATGCAAGAGAAGTCACTTCCGATAGAAACGCTGGATTTCAAGGAGACGTTGTTGGACTTCGCCTGGGAGCCGAACTCGGACCGCTTTGCTCTGCTCGCCTACTACGAGCCGCTCCCGTCGCCTGCCTTCCAGGAGCAGGCGCCGCCAATGAACACAAGCAAAAACGTGCTGTCCTTCTACGCGCTCGAGCGCGAAAAGCGTCTCGAGGGTACGTGGCGCGAGGCGAACCGCTTCGCCGACAAGGCCACGGGCATGCTCCGCTGGAACCCGCAGGGCCGCTTCCTGGCCACGGCCGGCGTTGCCAGCTCACGACTAAACATCGACTTCTGGGACTTCGACCACGAGGCGCCGATCCCGGCGTCGGCAAACGCCGCGACTCAGGACGCGAGCTCGCTGCCTATAAATGTTGCCCTCGTGCAGCAAGGCGACCACTTCGGTGCCGAGAACCTGAAGTGGGATCCTAGCGGCCGCTACTTGGTGACCTTGGCCGAGACGGCCGAGGGTGCCTCCGGCGGTGGCAAGGGATACAAGCTGTGGGATGTGGCTGGCTCGCTTCTGCGGCACCAGCAGGTCGACGGCCTGCGCGCGTTCATGTGGCGCCCGCGGCCGCCGTCGATCCTGCCCAAGGCGACGCGCAAGCAGGTGCTCAAGAACGTGAAGAGTCTGGGCGCCGAGTTCGATATCCAGGACGCAACGCTCGAGTCCGAGGAGTCCGAGGAGCTACAGCGCAAGCGCACGAACCTGCTCGCCGAGTGGAGCAACTGGCGCAACGAGGTCCGCACAAAGCTGCTGGCCCTCAACATCACTCCCGAAGAGGACCGTCTCGAGGTCCGCGACGGCGAGGTCTACTTCAAGAAGATCGAGATTGTCGAGGAGGAGGAGGAGGAGCTCGAGTGAACTCATTGTCGGCCCGATCAACTCCTCTCTTATCCTTTCTCTTAATGGCTTTTTTTTTTTATGTATCACAAATACTTACTGTGCTTCCATTGCGTATTGCTAAATGTTTGGAAAACAAAAAAGCGGTGCTTAAATGCTTGAAAGCAGTGCTGAACTCCTGTTTAATTTGCTTCTATTCTATTTATTCCCGTCCTTCGACTCCTCGCGCATATTACGCGCTCGAAATACTAGCCGTGCTCATCATCTTCTTCTTCTTCATCTTCATCTTCATGTTCGGACATGATGTTAGGTTTGTTGTCACTCTGCCGAAACTAGCAGCAGAAGCGGCAGCACACCGGTTAAAGTTCGTATGAAGATTGCGGCATTGTTTCCTGGCCAGGGCTTCCAGAAATTCGGCATTTTGGCGGGACTGGCGAAGCGGCACGCGGCGCTTGTGGACCCGCTTTTGGCCGACGCTGACGACGCGCTGCCGCGCCTGCAGCTCAGCCGCGCCCTCGTCGGCTCCGGTCCTGAAATCGATGTTACCCCCACAGAGCTTGCCCAGCCTCTTATGCTAGCATGCGGTGTGATTTCCTACCGCGTTTGGCAGCAGGAGCTGCGGCCGCCGAGCACAGAGGTCGCGTACGGCCTCGGCCACTCGCTCGGCGAATATGCAGCGCTCACGGCCTCGGGCTTGCTACCCTTCAAGGATGCGCTGCGCCTGGCTCGCGCGCGCGGCGAGGCGATGCGCGATGCCGGGAAACAGGACCCTCGCGAGCAAGGCATGATGCTGGTGAACCGGCCGCGCTCGTACCCAATTGAGAAGTGGCCGGCGCTGTTTGCCGAGCTTGCACGCAAGGCAGACGTCGAGGTTTCGCTGCTGAACTCGCCATCGCTCATTGGCGCCAGCGGCGTGTTCCCGAACTTGAGCACATTTGTCGACTCGATCCATGAGGCCACGGGCGAGAAGAGGCTCATCACAAAGCGGCTGGACGTCTCTAGCGCCTTCCACTCGCGGCTCATGGCTCCAGCCAAGAGCCAGCTCGAAAGCATTGTGAGCAGCGCGCCTTGGCAGTCGTTTGAGGCCGCGCAGTTCCCCGTAGTGTCGAATGTAACGGCGAAGCCGTATACATCGCTTGAGGAGGTGAAGCAGGGCTGCATTGACGGCCTTCTTGCGCCGGTGCGCTGGTCAGAGTCCGTGCAATTCGTTGACGAGCACGTCGACGAGCTCGTGGCTATGGGTGCACCTATTGGCAGCATCATGAAGGCATTCGTCGCATCCAAGACATCCACAATCGACGCATCTTCTGCATCTGCTTAGCATGCATGCATGCCTGCTTTGTACATACGCAAATACATGTTACATACATACATACATACAAACACTTACACGTATTTGTCACATTAGCTATCTATTCTGGAATTTTGGACCTTTGTCCCTTTTTCTCCTTGCGATACTTCTCAATCGCCTCCTTAAGCTCCGGGTTCGGGATCACGTCCTCGATCTTCAGCGGTACGCGGTTGAACGGGTCGGTTTGGTCGCTGAGCAGGTGCGTCTTTATCGTGCTGAAGTCAATATTAACCTTAGACGTCGGTAGCGTCACCGGGTTCTCCATGACCGTGAACATGAGAGGATCCAGGTACTCGTCAGGAATGTCGTCGCCAAAGTCCTCGTCTTCTTCCTGCGCCTCCTTCCAGGCCTCGCTCGTGCGGTTCGCCAAGTCTTGGAGCTGGTCAAGCTGCACTGGCGACAATAAATTGTACTTACTCAGTACATCATGCGCCTTCACAAAGTTTTCGTGGCGGTACGAACGCTCGTCCTTGGCCAAACTCTTCGGAAACGCTGGCTCACTACGCAGGTTCAGGTATACAACCACAAGATCTGTTAGCAGCTGGCGCGGATGGAACCCAACTTTCGCCGGTTCCCTCACCTTCAACTCGCGGCATTTAGGACCTACCAACGCTGCCAGATTATAGTTCAGCATGACTGCGAACCTATCAATGATCTCAGGAGTAGCAAAGATCCGCGGCACGGAGCCCGTGAACGTACTGAGCAGGTCAACTGCTCCTTCAGCAAAGTGGATCAGGTTGCGCGCTGCCGACTCAGTAGACCTGAGCCGAGACACCGGGTCCGTGGGCTCATTGTCCGCATCGTCGCTATTTTCCTCACCGCCCTCTTCGCTTGCTTCGCGGTCGTTTCCACTATCTACTTCCATCGCGTCCTCAGCAGGGGCCTGGCTCGACCCTCGAGAATTGTTGCGACTTAGGCTCGTACTGCCGGGACCAGAGTGACTGCCAGCAGGTCGCTCAATCTCGCTTTGTAGGTTGCGCACTTCCAGCAATTTGCCCAGCGCCTCGTCAAGTAAGTACGTAGCATCGCTGAGAAGAAGTGCCACAAATTGCACGAAAAACTCGGGGTCTCGCTTTGATTCGCTCACAAGCTGCCGAATGTAATGCGGGTCACGCCACAATACCTTGAATACCTGACCAATAATGTCACGCACACTGAACTTTTCGTAGAATTGCGAAGTGCGTCCTGTATGCTCGATATCAATAAATGCCGACATGAGCGCCGGCAGCAGATAGCGTTGACAGGTATCCAAAGTCGTAAACAATGATGCAAATGCACCCGGTATTGATGTTCCATTCGTGAGAGGGAGGTCAGCTCCTCCAAAATACAAAATCTCGACAAATTTACTGCGAAGATACGGGTTTCGCAGAACACGCGGGCTGCTCATGTAAAAGATGCAAGAGTTTATCAACAACTCACTATTCTCAATCATGGTGGGATGGCGCATAAACTCTTGCGAGCGCAGCACGTGGCGAGCCGACAAAAGAGGTGCCTCTAGCATAAATTCCGGGAAGGCTGCGTACGACTCAGGAGGCTCGTTCGGCCATGGGATGTTTATTGCGACCTGCGCAGGTGACCCCTCCGCCGTGTACATTGTATAGGCCAAAGAAAAAGCCGAGAATCGCAGAGACTGGCGGAGCAGCTCATGTTGTTCGATCTGGGCCGTAATTCCAGCCACTTCACTTTTCAATAGCGCCACCATTTGTTGCGTACGGGTTGTATGGACTCGTCTCAATGCCGCTGGCATGGCTTGCATGCGCGGGCTCGAATCCGCATTCTCGAGCTCGGCCTCGAAATAGCTTAGGTGGCGACGCATCGAGCCATCCAGAGCCTGGATAGCAGCGCTAAGCCCGTAATGGAGAAACCCAGCCGTCAAGAAAAAGCACTCCGTTACAAAGTTAAGTGGCTCCTCTTTATCCCGAGAATTATGCTGAGCATCCTGCGAAGCCAAAACCTTCGTTTCGTCGCTCACATCATAACTGACCTTGTTAGAAAAGTAAGCAGGGCTTACTTTCGCCAGTTCAGGAGTGACCGACGCGGCGTCGAGCTTGACGAATGGCTCAGAGAGTCGCAAGAGTACGTTCAGGGAGTTCAGCATAAGCCCGAAACTACTGACCTTGCCTGGAATGCGGTTCATCGCCGTTTGGCCATGATTCGCATCCAGCATGGCCACAAACCAGTCGAGCACGAGGCGCCTTACTGTAGCAGACTTGCGAATGAGCATCTTCACAATGCGGAACTGTGTTTCCGCAAGCAATTGAGATACTGGGTGAGCATCGCGAGCATACTGGATGGCTTCGTTCGTGGACATGCGCACAATGATTCCAAGTCCGTGCAGAGCAAGTAAACCGCCGTCAGCAACAGACGGCGTGAGGATGCGCGCCATCACTGTTTGCGTGAGTAAGGCCGGAGTGAGCGGTCTTTCCGTTGGCAACTGAAGAACGTGCTCGGGGATGCCCGGGACATCAAACAGGGACTCAAAGGTTGTATAAATAGCGGTTGCGGATGGGTCAGCGAACTTTGGTGATGGCAACGACACGAAGGCCTGCGTTACGGCAAGCTTGAAGGTCTCAGGGTCTTCCTGCAATGCAGCGAAGAACTCCTTCAAAAATCCGGGGTCGAGCCTGTCGCTCTTAACCATTGTTAACAGCGCCTGGCCCAGGTCTGCATAGATCTCCTCGTCATCAGCAGCAGTGGCACTAAGCACAGCAAACCGCACTATGATCTCACGCACCTCTTTAGCGATGTCTGGCAAGACCTTGCCAACGCTCTCGACGCGCGCATAGCACGTCATGAGATAAGTAAGGGCATTTGGAGCACGATCAGGCCCTGTGAGTCGCTCCCAGATCAAAGAGTCAAGCTCAAGATCATTGAACTGCGACCAGTCCTGCGAAGATTCGCTTTCTGGACCGCCAAAGACAAATGCGACAGACGGGAGCTGCGGTTTTTTGGGCTGCGCGGGCCTCGCGACAGGCTTCGATGCGGGCTTCGGCGCCGGTTCCGAGGTCCCCTTGGGCGGCGTCTCGGATTGCGGCACCTGCCTCGATGGCACAGTTGCTTGTGGCCTTAATGAGGCCTCATTCTCAGGAGACGGCTTCGCAGGCTGAGAGCGACCGTCGTCTCTATTTTCCACAAGGCCGTCTGCCTGAGAGGCCTGAGCTGCCTGAGCTCCCGATTGAGCCTGCTGCCGCTCCAGCTGCGCAAGGTTTTCAATGCGACGCCTCCGAATTTCGTCACTGTTCATTTTGAGGCGGGCCTGAAACACTGTGCGCCACGAGGAAGTCATGTCCGGGATCTTAGATTATAAAACCCGCGAACCGGGACGGGCACGTGATCCAGACCCCGGGCCGAAGGCTTGGCTACCCGGTGAACAAACCATGCATGCATGGGCTTCAAAAGCCGAATCTACCGATTCAGATTTCTAATTGCATGCGTCTGTGCAGCTCTGCATGCTTGGTGCACTTCTTGGGTTCCTCAGGTCGACGCATACATTCATTAATGACGTCAGTCGTTCCAAGCCACCAGTCAAAATGAGCTGTGCGAACTCGCTTTCGAGTTATAACTGAATACCTTAATGATCTTAATTGACTTGTATTGGATCTACTACGTACGACCATGTTGAATTTTTTGTACTGACACGCATTACCCTGACTTACTGCTTCTTGGTAGAAGGGTTCTTGGAGAATGCATCGCCGTCAAACCTTGCAACTGTTCTTTTTTTTTGATAAAGCAATGGTGCATGGGCCAAGCTCGCCCCGTCCGCCCGCCCTGTTATCCGCCCTGTTATCTGGTCTGGGTTAATACGCGTGCGGCTCCTTTGCATGCAGACTTTCACACAGAGCACACAGCATCCACCGCTTTTGATTAGGTCGAGTAAATAATTTGCAAAGCATCACAAAAAACTAATTTCCGATACATTATTTATCAGTAGTGAATGAAAGGTGACGCCCGAGAATTGGCCTCTATTTCGTAGCTCTAATTGTTTTGCCTAAACTGTGGGCACGTCATATGTCGTTTCCACGTGATGCGTGCGATGTGGCTGTAGGGCTGCAGGGATATGCATACCCCTTAACCTTGAACGCCACAACTCCTACTTGATACGCAGACTTCTCGTAGCGCATCTCGTATTGTCTCGCTAACTTGTAATCGATTGTAGCAGCGCAGCAGCCACTCCTTGCAGGCCCCTCACTTCGGGCGGCTTTGTTGTAGTCACTTCATTCACCAAAGAAGGTTCTTGTGTCTAAGTATTTGTCCCTACATTGACAATTTCTGCCAAGGCGCTTCGCCGTCTTCAATATTAAAACATGAAGGGCAGAACAGGCGGCGAAATTTTTCGGAAGGTCAAAGTACAGTCGTATTCTAGGCGGCTTCGTGACCTCGAGAAACAAGTCTTGCAAAGCGATAAGCTCACTCAGGCATCCTGTTCAGCTCACAGAACTGGTGCCTACTTGCCATAAGCTAATTCATACACACTAATTTGTATAACTGTCGAGATTAGCATGCCTCCCTCACGATATCTCAGCATGGCTTCGTTTGTGTGAGAGACGCAGATTAAAGGAACACTATATCCTTTCAAAACCAAAGTTGTTTTGTTTTGCGTTTCTTTTGAAGTCTTTCTAGTCATAATTTTAACACTCATGTATAGGCCTTCCGTGCATATCGGCAAAATGCCTCTATAGATCAGGCACGTGTCTTAGCTCCACGGCCGCAGGAAAACGAACAAGGCGAGGCCAATGAACGCTAGGATTCGAATAAGCCATAATCAGGCGTTCACTGAGGTGTTCAAAGTAGCGGCTTTACAATTTGTGTCTCTGTGTGACTCCTAAATGACACACGGCGCACATCAACAATACTAGGTGTCAAGTATAATATGCTGCGCAGAACTGAACTTGAAACTTACACTCACTTGGCCCTATGCTCCTATTGAAAACACTCTGCCTCTCGAACACGCTTTACTATATGACCCTTTTTTTTGACATGTTTCACATCGCAAGCGATGTTCGAAGCGAGATACACGGGCGATCCGGGCTCCTCCTGTACCGCATTCAAGCGCAGATAAGAAGATAACAATAAAAGAAACTGCAAAAAGAGAGAACTGCAGCACCTTCTGTTCTCGTATGGTCTCCCACTACAATACTTGGTAAGGCCCTCAGGTGTTTAAATAGGACTGATCGGACGGGAAGTCTTGTATTCACCTGGGTTTGGCCGCAGCTGAGGAATTTAGAATTTTCGGCAATCACAACGTGATGCTTGTTGCGGAGCTCTAATTTAATTAGAGCTAGAATGCGGACGCATTATTCAAAAGATGTGTTTGTGTAGTGTGTTCGTTCGTTCGTTCGTTCCTGTATTATAACGTTAAATATTTCATAGCTACAAAAATTAAGTGTACGCTCGTTCCTCGTGAATATTATATGCAATCGGTGATGCTGTCGCCTCCTTTTTATTATTCTTTTCTTGTTGTTTTTTTTTTCAAATTTTCTTGAAGACAAAGGTGAGGTAGATAGAGCAGGCCTCTAACTGCTCGCTGTCGAGCGTTGGGTTACCGCGGCGGTCAATAAGCTTTTTGTTGAGAGCCTCGTTGAAGACGCCCTCCGAGTCGTGGATGCGGCGGTCGAAGAACTGCAAGAACGGCTCTCTCGATTCCAGCTCGAGGCCGTACTCCAAGGCCAGTTTCGCGAAGTCGTCGAGCTGCACAACGTACTCGGGGACGTTGTCGACGGCCTCGGTCAAAAAGAATGTATATCTATTTCCGGCGAGCTGTTTGAACTCGCCGTCGGGGTTTGGTTCGTCGAACTTGATTTTGAACTTGCTGTTGCCCCACTCAGTGCGGCCGGCGCGGAGGTTCTCAGCCAAGTACTCGTAGTTTGGGATGGTGCCGAAGAAGCGTCCGCCTGGGCGCAAGGCAAACGAGACGTTCTTAAGGGTCTGGCGGATGCGCTCCTCGGTGTCGAAGGCGTAGTGCAGAGCGAACTCGCAGCTCACGCAGTCGACGGGGAAGGCGTCTGGGTGAACAAGTTCGGAGAGGTCCTGGCCGAAGCAGTTACCGACAATGAAGTCCGCCCACAAAGTTTTGATTGTTTCGCGGTAGCGCTTTTTGGCGTCGGCGATGCTAACGTCGGCGATGTCGATGCCAATGATGCCGTCGACGCCGGCGCGGCGCCACTTTTCGAGGTCGCCGCCCTTGCCGCAGGCCATGTCGAGGACGACCTCGTATGGGTTTGAGTTTTCGAAGATGAGCAGCCACTTCACGAAGTTGTTGAAGTTGCGCAGCCCGAGCAGGCTTGACGAGCGGCGGCTGTCGTTTTTGATGGAGTTGTAGTGCGAGCGCACGGTCTCGTCGTTCGGCGCGCAGTGCTGCGCAGGCGTGTTCTGGCCCAGCGGCTTGCGCGCCTTTGTGGCCGGCATGCTGCCGTATGAGCGCCTGCGTTCAACCATCTGCTCTAGCATGTTTGAGGAAGCGAGTTCTGCGGGCCCGTCAATGTGCCATAGCAGCGACCATTATAGCTAAAGTGGCGCACGCGATATCGTTAGTGAGTCTATGCGACGGCGCGATGATGCAACGTTTCAGGGTTAATAATGACCGGGGGGGAACAGCGTCGAAATACCCGTGCATGCAGGGCCGTATGCAGGCCGTCCTGGGCCGAAACGGCCGTCGCCGGCCGCCGTGAGTCGGCAGCGCTGTTGGATATAAGTCCCGCGAATTTCCCGGCTCTTGGATTCGGGGGGGGCCCCGAGCGGCTTCGGGCTGCCAGCTCTTTCCATCCAACTATCGCCTGCAGAACCCCCGCCTCTCCCTCCCGCTGCGGAGTGGCCACATGTAAAGTAGCGTCATAGATGCAGCCCGGGGAAATCGTGGGCCGGGTTAAGGTGCTCCGAAACGCGCAGAGCCGAGCCCTAGTGATTGGCTAGTGCTGATTTGATTTATGCATTTGCGCGTGCGACCTGCACCGCACAACACCGCACAACACCGCACTGCCCCGTACCACGCACGAAACCGCAGTGCACCGTGCCGTGCCGTACCGTACCGCAATGCACCGTGCCCCAATGCACCGTACCCCAATGCACCGTACCCCAATGCGCTGCTGTACTGCATCAATGACCATAGATAGAGCCAAGTGATCAGCGCCTTGTTTTGGGAGGGAGGCGCGGATCCTCCTCAGTCGTAGGATCGAGCACGCGCTCGGTGCCTGCATGGATTCCCCCGCATACTTGCACGAGGCGAGGCAATTATTTGCACCACGAGCGCGGCGTTGGCGTGCGTGCGTGCGTGTATGTATGTATGAAATTACCAATCTGCGCCCGCAGCAGGCCTGCGGCGCACCGATCGCCGCGAGGCTTAATCGCGAGACCTTCCTCCCCCGCACACGCTGAAGCAGGTGCTACTGAACGGGGTGCTAAGCAGGTGGTGATGCTTCGTGAAGTTTAAGCCTGTACTATATAGTGCTGGATTTCTAAATTATTTGTGGGGCCAATTGTGTCTGCGCAGACTCCGGCGCGGCATTTTCCATCTGCGGTTGCGTCGCGGGAAATAATGTGTCGAGTCGTGCGGAGTCGTAGCATATGCCCGGTATTGGGGCGCGCCGCTCAGCGCAATTAAGCACTCGACAATTTTCCGGGGCTGTATGAATGCGCCCCGCCCGGCCCAGACGCAGGCAGTCTGAACGCTGCTGCGCAAGTAAACTCTTGCTGCCTCGGAGTGAAATATTATGTGGTTTCCATGCACGCGCCCAACCGCTGACGGCGGCGGCCTTTATGCGGGTTAGGGACGTAGCGAGATCGGAAAAGCCGCACGTCATCTCCCCTCCATATTCTGCTGCTGTATAGCGGCGCGCGAGCGTTTACCACGGCTTTTACCGGCACCGTTGCCGATGCTAGCAGTCCGCCGCGCCATGGGGCCGAACATTGAGAGCAGAGCTCTGTGTTTGGGCCGGCGATAAGTGAGTGAATGAGCGCCGACCGCCGCCGGCGACCCTACGTCCATGGTCACATTACCGCTGCATCGGAAAGGGCGCTGGCTCGAGCCAAAGTTCGGGCGGTTTGCTGAGCGGTTTTGCCGAGCGGTTCGCAGAAACGCTGGCGATTTGCTTAGCGATTCGTTTAGCGATTCGTTTAGAGATTCGGTTAGCGCGTGAGGCTGCCGAGCCGAGTCGTCCTCGCCGCCGTTGCTTAGCACACACCTACTAAGTACCTAATTTTGTAAACTAAAAAGCAGCAGCAGCAGCAGCAGCAGCAGCAGCGAGACGAGGCGAGGCGAGGCGAGGCGAGTGAGCGCGGGTGTTTGTTACTAGGAAACGATTTTTTTTTGTTAAGAAGCGCGGGGTGCGCGCGTAAGGGGGGAGGGGGGTGAAGCTATGTACGATGAGGGGGCTTGGATGAGCACTTACTCGACGCTGGGGTGCAGGCTATCCTTGATGAAGTTGGCAATGTCGACGGGAGGACGGATGACGACCATGGTGCGCACAAGCTCGAGGACCTCTTGTGGCTGGACGCTCTTCTCGTAGAGGCCGAGCAGCTCCATGGGCTTCGGATAAGACATGAGGGCGCGGTAGAAGGCGAGGGCGGCCTCGACGAGCTGGCCGCCGTTAACGAGCGAGTCTGCGCGGGCGATCTCGCCGAGGAAGAACTGCTCGCGCGCCTGCAGGTCGCGGGGCAGCGGCGACTCCTCGAGGCTCGTGTTGATGAGCTGCTCGATCTCCTCGCGCTGCTGTCGCTTCGACGCCTGCACGGCGTTGTCCTTCTCCTTGTAGAACTTGCTGTTTTTGCGGCGCAACTCGCGGCGGAACTCGGGCGAGTGCCGGCGCTGGTAGTCAAAGTATACCAGGTACGACAGCGCGCCGAGAAACACCGTGCTGGCTGTGATCGTGGCGGGCGAGGGCATTGCTGAATGGGGGCGGCGGCGGCTACTTAAATTCGCTGCTGAAAAAAACCGGGGGGGGGGCCTTTTCCACAAAGCAGCAGGCGTTTGAGACGTCCCAAGATCGCGTCATGTGATGCGGCCTCGCTGCTGCCTCCCTCCCACCACTAAGCTGCTGCTCGGATTCGCTGGGCAGTAGGGGACGATGGAGGTGAAACCGAATGCGCAAAACACTTGGTAGGTACACAATATTCACGTTGTGGCTGTGCTGAGTTCACTGCACTAATCCTTGCGCATTGCTGCGGGTCTGCTACCATTTTAGTTTAACGGTGGTTCGTCGGTGTGATTCATTGCTAGTATATAGAGCCGAGACGGCCACAAATGCTTTATGTTAACTTTCTTGATTAATACACGTCCGGCGGTGCGGCGCGCCCTGCTCGGTGCGCGGCGGCCACTGACGTCAATATGGGTTCGCCAATACGAGTTCGCCAATTTGAGTTCGCGCGGGCAAGCAGGGCTGTTTCTTTCCTCCGCGTATCTTGATATCGCGCGCGCGTGCGGGTTAGGGTGGAGCCCGGTCCTGCGGTACGGGCTCAGCTTAGCTGCTGGTGCACCGGCGGCCCCGACCACCCAAGTGGGTCAGGCGCGAAGAACACTTTGAACGGCCAGCCCTTTGGGAAGGAAAAAAAAATGCGCCTGCCGCCGGCTGCCGAGTTCGCAAGCCTGCCGCGCGACGAGCAGGCGGCAGCATTAGGATTACTGTTCGAGCCGTGCGCGGCCCTCGTCGACTTTGTGCTGCCCGTCGTGGGCGGCGGCGGCGGCGGCGGCGGCGCCGCGTCGTGGCCCGAGCTCATTGAGCGCGTGCGCGCGCGCCTGCACACGCTGAGCGCGGCGGACCCGCGCACGAGCCAGATCATTGCCGCGCACCCGCGGCTCGGCGCCAAAAAGGTCGACAGCGCGCAGTCGCAGGCTGAGCAAGCAAGCCTTGGAAATGAGTCAGAGGCGGCCGTGTTGGCGCAGCTGAACGCCGCGTACGAGGCCGCGTTCCCCGGCCTGCGCTACGTCGTGTTTGTGGCCGGGCGCCCGCGGTCCCAAATCGTGGAGGACATGCAGCGCCGCATTGCCGAACACGACTTTGGCCGCGAGGTCGCGCGTGCCTTCGACGCAATGTGCGACATTGCTTTAGACAGACAACGGAAGTTGCATGTAGACGTAAAGACAAGAATTTAAAGGAAGTAGTCAGGCGTCTTTCTGCTCACGCTCGGCTCATCGGCCCGCGGACAGGGGTCGTACTGCAAGAATGATGTGTAGAGGTCCTCGTCGAGCTCCATGATCGCGGCCAGGTTTCCGCACCGGTAGCAGTAGTTCGGCGCGCTGAAAATCGTGACGACTTGCTGCTCGTGCGTCCACGCGTATCCCTCCATGACCAGCTGGTGCGCGCGCGAAATGAGCTGCAGGTTGTTGCGGTGGTTGAACTGCTCGCTGATGTCCTGGCCAAACGTGAACCCGGCGCCCCGCGGCGACACTCCCCAGTTTTGTCGCTCGTCGGGGTCGCTCCATAGCAGGTCCGACATCGGCCCGTCGTGCGGCACCTCCTGGAACCGGTTCAGCTGCCGAATCGCGTCTATGGAATCGATGTTCGGGCTCAGCCCGCCGTGCAAGCAGAAAATCTTGTTGTCGACCAGCGCCGTGATCGGCAAATAGTCGAAAAGGTCCGTGAGAAGCCGCCACACTGTGGCGCTGCCGTACTTGCGCAAACACTCGTCGTAAAACCCGTAGACCTGCGTCGTTTGTCGCGACTCGTGGTTGCCCCGCAGGATTGTGATGCGCTTCGGATACCGTACCTTCATCGCCACTAAATAGCTCACGCTCTCCACCGAATAGTACCCGCGGTCGACGTAGTCGCCCATGAAAAGATAGTTCGTGTCCGGGCACGGCCCGCCGACGCTGAATAGCTCCATGAGGTCGTGAAATTGCCCGTGCACGTCGCCGCACACCGTCACAGGCGCCTGCACGGGCTGCACGTTTTGTTCGAATTGCAGAACGTCCTTCGCCATCAGGCACAGCGCCTGCACATCCTTCTCGCTCAGCGGCTTGCACTGCTTCAGCGTCTCGAGCCACTCGTCCAGGTCGCCGCGGCTCTCCGCAACGCCGGCAACGCTCCCGTTCGGTCCGGCCGCAACGATTTGGCCGTCGCCTTCCATATGCACGTCGGGATCAATATCCATCCTGCTGCTGATCTAGACGGAGTGTTTGTGCGGAGGCCTCCAGGGTGACAAATCCCCTGCCATCACCACAACGCACCTCAAATACGTACCGTAATACCAAACCTCCCATCTTCCTCTTCCTCTACCCACGCGCCACACACACACACCGGCGGCCCACGCCAGCCTGGCTTACTGGCACGCCAAGTGTGTCATGAGCGCTCGGACTCGCGTGGTGGCAAAACATCCATTTTTTTTTCGTAAACTCAAAATTATTTCTTTTTTCTACGGTTTCTGGCCCGCGGCAAGGGCCCGCGCGCACTATGTAAACATACTACTAACCTAGCAGGTAGTAAACAGTGCCCGGCCACGCCGCACTGAAAACCGCCCTGCCGAATGCAGCGCATTGCGGCGCGTAGCACATACAGCTCGAAACAGCTACGGCCGTGCAAGCAAATTGCTCTGCCTGCCCGCAATAGTCGCACCCGCAGCTGCCGGCAGCCTAAATTCATGCACAGCCCTAAATATGCGTTCCTCCTTAGCCTAGCTTTATTGCAGTGGTTCAGCAGCACCCAACGCTCAGTACAGGCCGAGCCGCGCAAGCCGCACAAGCCGAGCTGCAACCGAAATTGTAACGCAAACACGTAGTGTAGGAGCAGGAGCACATAATGCGAACTGCCTAAAAAAAAAAAAATTAAATCATTATAGACCAACCCCACATTCAATTCAAGTCTTAGCGCAGGCACCGGCAGGGCTGCCGTAGGCTGTCGCTGCAGGTACAAACCTCGATCGGGTAACTAACCAGACCCCCCTTCCCCTCCTTGCGTTAACTAACCCGCCGGCTCGGATACCGACGCCGCTCAATGCCCTTCCAATTATCCCCGCAGCCTCCAGCATCCATGGTCAATGGCATCGACCTCAAGTACCCGGCGCCTTTGCCCATGAAGCCATTGCGCGCGCGCAATTACCACGCAGAGCCTTACGCGCGCAGAGAAATGCACATCTACGAGCAGCGCATTGAGAGCGCCGAGGCTCCATACTGTCAACTTTGTGAGACGCGAGAATAGTTCTGAAAACAAAGTCTATTCCAGTTTTCCCCTAACTGTTATGTTCTTTTTTAGCATTAAAAACAATTACGCTGCTTACGCTGCTGGTTGCCACGCTCCAGCCATGCGATCCGCAGTAGCAGTGGCCGCAGTAGCCGTAGTCGCAGCCGCAGCGGCCTTCTTGCAGACGGGCTTTACTCCTGCGAGTCGCCAAACTTCTCAATAATCTCCGTCACAAGCTCATTGAACTGCTGATTCGCCTTCTCCTCGCCATCAGACGGCTTGAAGAACTTGGCCGACGACACCTTGTGCCGGATCTCGGACGTGCGCGCCGACAGCTTGCTCCAGTGCGCGCCGGTGGCCACGGCCTTCTGCGCCTCGTCGTAGTACGTCGAGAACACACGCATCATCTGGTGCGTCTTCCACACGGGGCAGAACGCGTCGTAGTCGCTGTAGCCGTTCTGCTGCAGGAAATCGTCGTTGATGAGCGCGGCCGTGTCGAGCGTGATCTTGTCGCCGTCGCCGAGCGCGGACTTGCCCACAAGCTGCACGACCTGCTCGAGGTCGTGCGCCTTCGAAATGATCTCCTTCAGGTTCGTGCGCAGCTGCGGGTAGTCCGGGTAGTTCTGCGAGTAGTACCCGTTCAGCACCTCCGTGTATTTCGAGTACGAGTCGGCCGTGTTGATCGACGGGAAGTGCTTGCGCTGGGCAAGCTTCTTGTCCAAACCCCAGAACACCTGCGTGATACCCAGAGTTGCCTGTGTAACCGGCTCCGAGTAGTCACCACCGGGCGGCGACACGGCAGCAACAATCGAGACGGAGCCCAGACGTTCTGGCGATCCCAGTGTGTGCACCTTACCGGCACGCTCGTAGAAGCTGGCCAGCTTCGTGCCGAGGTACGCAGGGTAACCCTGGTCGGCCGGCATCTCACCAAGACGACCACTGATCTCACGCAGAGCCTCGGCCCAACGACTAGACGAGTCGGCGATCATCGAGACGTTCTTGCCCTGGTCGCGGAAGTATTCGGCAATGGTGATACCAGTGTAAATGGAGGCCTCACGCGCAGCCACAGGCATATTACTCGTGTTGGCGACGAGGGCCGTGCGCTTCATGATGGGCTCCTTGCGGCCGTCGATCTCGACGTCGAGCTCGGGGAACTCCTTCAAGACCTCGGCCATCTCGTTACCACGCTCTCCGCAGCCAACGTAGATGATGATGTCTGAATTCGAGTACTTGGACAAGCTCTGCGAGATGACGGTTTTGCCAGCGCCGAACGCGCCGGGAATGCACGTCGTGCCACCTTGCACCATGGGGAACAGCGAGTCGAGGACACGCTGGCCCGTGAACAACGGGTAGTCGGCAGTGGTTTTCTCGGCCACGGGGCGGGGCACCCGTACGGGCCAGATATGGTACATTTTGTAGTCGGTCTTCTTACCGGCAAACTCGAGCTCGAGCACCTTCTCCTCGATGGTGAAGCTGCCCTTCTCCGCAATCCACGTCACGGTGCCCTTGGCGCGGGGCGGAAGGATGATTTTGTGGTCGGACACGAGCGAGTTCTCGACGGCAGAGCCGTAGACGTCGCCGCCGCTGAGGTGGTCACCAACCTTCACGGACTTGTTTGGCGTGAACTCGTACTTCTTTGTGCGGTCGAGCGCCGGGGCCGAGACACCGCGCGGAATGTAGATGCTGTTCGACGTGTCCTTGATGGCGCGCAGCGGGCGCTGGATACCGTCGTAGATCGTTTCCATGAGGCCCGGGCCGAGCTCGACACTGAGGGGCTGGCCCGTGCGCAGCACGGGGTCGCCGACCATGAGGCCCGAGGTCTCCTCGTAGACCTGAATTGTGGCCTTGTCGCTCTCAATGCGGATGATCTCGCCCACAAGCTCCTCGTGGCCGACCTTCACCAGCTCGTACATGGCGCAGCCAAGCATGCGCTCAGCCACGACGACGGGGCCGCTGATGCTGAAGATGGCGCCATGCTGGGAGTCCGAGTCGTCCAAAGACGCGTTCTGCACAAACTTGCTCGCCGTCGCCACACTCATTGAAACGGTGTCCGCGAGCCAACAACAAGCAGGAGGTGGTGGTGGGTGTGGATAGGAAGCAAATCGCTGGCGGCCGCCGCCGGTTACGTCAGCCGATAAGGGCACGGGCAGCGGTGCCTCGAGGGCGGCGGTCGTGCCATCGCCGTCGTGCCAGCCAGCCAGCCAGCGCCTTAAACGGCTAAGCTTCCGTGCTCGCGCCTCACGGAATTGGGCTACATTTTTTTTGTTTTTTTTTTACAATTGTGGAGGTAGTGGGCCCATAATGTTTGGTGTGTGTTTATGTGTCACTGTCTTAAGCTATTTGTTTATGTATGTAGCAGTACACAACAGGTTTGTAGTTCATGCGTTAGCACAATTCATTCATACCAAGACTTAATTGATTTAATTGATTCACTTAAAACAATTAGCACACATGTTTTGTGGCGTACTTCCGGGGACTTGATTTTAATTCAAGTGTGAGCGTGATTCACGTAATTCATCTGGGATGGAAGAAGGTGAGAATCGGATGCTGCAAACATTGGCGGTCATGTACCCAAACTGCACTCTGGAAATATCTGTTTGAGCGCCGTCAATTGAACTGCACGCCTCAATTTCCCAAGCAAACCCTCACATACACGCATCCTCTGCTCCAAATTACTCGACAACAGCGCACACACACACAGACACACACCGCCACAGAGGATTTTTCAGTTGCACGGAACTGCTCCACAAAAACCGCACGTTCTCATTAAAAGCCTACGCATGGTAGTCGTTTCCAGTTATAATTTAAATTAAATGGGTTTAAGCCTTGAGGGCGTAGGCGCGCTTGGGGAACGCCTTGGCCTTCTTCTGCGCACGCAGGGTCTTCTTGTTCTCCTGCTGCGGCGTCATTCGCCGGCGCAGAGCACGCGTGAGCTTGGGGCGCATGTCTTTAGGAAGAAGCTTGGGGTCGGTCACGTTCGCGGCGACCTGCGCGCGAGCGTTCAGGTTGATGACCGTGAGCGTGCGGGCAATGCTCTTGCGCACACGCTTGATCTCGCCGGCGCGCACGTTCTGCTGCTTAGCGCGCAGGTTCAGGAGGTTCTCCTTGAGGTCCTGCAGCTGGTTCTTGAGTTGCTCCTCAGAAAGGCCCTTGATATCCTTCACCTTGATGTCCGACATTTCTTATGCAATGAGGTCTCGGAAAGTCCAGTGGCCCAGAACTGTTTTCCACTTTCGCCCACCGCACCACGCCGGCTGCGTCACCCGTGACCGCCTATGTCAGCATAGGGGCCCACTCACACCGGCTGGGACAAAAGCCCTAATGTAGATCACGTGGGCGCGCTTTGGGACGGCGGGCCAGCCTGCCCTCAAAAAAAAAAAAAGTCGCGGGTTACTACTAGTAGTGTGTGTGGGTCACTGGGTCGTCGCTGTCACGCGCCCTGTCACGCGCCTTGTCACGCGCACATGGGTCGAGGGGTTTGCCCGCCTGGCGTGGTAAGGACGACGCGTCACCCCTGAGGTGGGCCCTGACGGACCCTTTTTCGCGCGGCTCCCTTTAATCAGATGCCGAAGTGCGCTTATCTTGCGCACCCAGCACTTTAGTCGTCTCTATGCATATGAGCGGAAGGGTTTCGAGATTGCTACGACGCGCCGCTTTTTAAAAGCCAAGCAAATAAACCGCACACCAGCAGCAGCAGCCACCCACCACCCACGAGTATTTCCGGCGTAAAATAAGAGAGTGTTTAACAGCTGAATTTATTTTGTTTTAAAAATTAACTATTTAGTGGATCGCGCCCGCCGTGATCGCGGGCGCCGCAGCGCCGCAGACGCTGGCCGCGGCTCGTGCATGCGAGAACACAGGTGTCTGCGCGCGCGACCCGGCGCGTAAATGGAAACTTGGTGGTGGCCAGCAGCAGCAGCCTGAGCGTGCTCGGCCCGTTTTTGTGGCTCTTTATTTGTTATTTGGGAGCTTATGTAATTCGCGACACCTCATCGCGGCGCCGCCTCCTCGCCTTTCGTTTCGATATCCCCCACTCCTTCTTCACCCCTCACGTTTTGACAAGTAGACACAGATGGGATTGTCGTTCTCGAAAATTTTCGCGGGTCTGCTGGGCCACCAGGAGATGCGCATCCTAATGGTCGGCTTGGACGGTGCCGGTAAGACCACGATTCTGTATAAGCTGAAGCTGGGCGAGCTTGTGCACACCATTCCCACAATCGGCTTCAACGTTGACACCATCGAGTACAAAAACATCACGTTCACGGTATGGGATGTCGGTGGGCAGGACCGCATCCGTCCGCTCTGGAAGTACTACTACCAAAACACGCAGGGCATCATCTTCGTTGTGGACTCGAACGACCGCGATCGGATTGGCGAGGCCCGCGAGGAGCTCCAGCGCATGCTCAACGAGGACGAGCTGCGCGACGCCATTGTGCTCGTCTTCGCCAACAAGCAGGATATGCCCAACGCCATGAACGCCGCCGAGATCACCGAGAAGCTCGGCCTCCACTCCCTCCACAGCCGCGAGTGGTACATCCAGGCTACCTGCGCTACGCGCGGTGACGGCCTGCTCGAGGGTTTCGAGTGGCTCTCGTCCCGGTTCAAGAAGAACCGCTAAGCCAACGCGTCCCCTCGCCGGCCTGGCCCGCTCGCCCCGCCCCCCGGTACCTGGCCCCTTGCGCATAAGTTATACATGCTCGCCAAGCTCGAAATCCAAACCACTTGTTTCCGTAATGAATATAGTTAAGCTAAAGGCTGGCTAAGCTAAAAGAAAAAGAACCCAACAGACAAGATCACCATCGTCCCCATCGCGCTCCAGCTCGCCGCCCGCGTCGCGCCGAGTCCTGCCGCGCCGTTCCGCACTCTGCCCAGGCCCGTGTAAGCTGACCCGGCTGTCGTGCTTGGCGTCGCGTCGAACGGGAACCCGACTGGCGGCGGAGGCTTTACCGTTGAGTTAGTTGCTCCCGTTGAGTTAGTCGTGCTGCTGGTCGTGCCGTTAGTCGTTCCGTTAGTCGTGCCGTTTGTCGTACCGTTTGCATAGCCGATGGCCGTGCTGCTCGCCGTATAACCAGCCGTACTACTAAACGTGTTGCTAGCCGCACTGCTAGCCGCGCTAGTACCTGCACCGGTATTTGCACTGCCATCCGTGCTGCCTTCCGTGCTACCTTCCGTGCTACCTTCCGCACTACTAGCTGCACTACTAACTGCAGTAGTAGCCGCACTACTAGTGGCCGCACTACTAGTTGCCGCACTAGTAGTAGCCGCATTAGTAGCCGCATTAGTAGCCGCACCACTTGCAGTGTCGCTAGCCGCAGAAGTAGCCGCACCACTTGCAGTGTCACTAGCCGCACTAGTAACCGCACCACTTGCAGTGCCACCAGTTGTACTGCTCGTCGAGTCACTGGTTCCAATACTTGTCGCACCGTCTGTCGTGCCATTGTTGGCTCGCTTGTAGTTCGGTGCATCCACTGCACGAGGAACGCCGTTTGCTCCAATCGCCTCAATTGTGGGATTACCACCACCGGGCGCGGCATTGGCAAGGGATACCTCGTGATTGTCAAGATCGTAGACGGCATACGTTCCAATCAAGAACCGGTCGCCCAGAACGTACTGGCCGCCAAACGTCGCCTCAATGCCAAGGTCGCATTGCCCGCTGCTGGGGATTGAGCCATCGCTGTTCAACGAGTTCGGGTCTATGAGGTTCTGTACGGGCACTGAGATGCGCGCTCCGCTGAAGTCGAACTCAAGCGAGTCTTTGCTCGACGCAAGCTGGCTGCACTGCACTGCAGCATTCCCGAAAAACTGTGAAGTGCTTGGATCAACGGCATTGATTATGGCCTCGACCATATCAATTGGAAGTATAAGATCGGTCGTTCCAGAGTCCAACAGCACTTGCTGAGACGACGAGTAGATCTCCGAGCCGTGAAAGTAGATCCCGTCAAGAGAGACAAAAAATGCTACCGCCTGCGTCACCGGTACAGTGTACAGTTGACCTTCGTACTTTGAGTGATCAACCCCACCAAACAAAACCTGGCCAGGAGCGGAAGATAAGATGCTGTCGCCCAAGTAGAGCGAGTACGCGAGCGCGCTGATGTAGCCCTGCTCCTTCAGCTGCACGGGGATGTTCGCATAATGAGCATGGGCCTCGTTGCCTACCATGCCGATTCCGAACACTGGAGGGTCCGCCGTAGCACTTTCGGCGTAGGCGAAGTTTGCGTTTTGCACAGCCACGCCAGACGTCAGGTGCAACACATCCTCGGCAAAGTATCCCTGAGCACCAGTCCCGTCGCCGTAAGTTATAGAGAATGGCTGGCTTTTGTTAGCTTTGAATGTCGTCGACTGGCCAGGGTTAAATGGGGAGGGCACCCAAAGATCACTGCTTCCAGTGTCAATCTGGACCAAGACATTCTGGGGCGGTGTACCGAGCTCAATGTTTACACCGTACCAGCTCGCATGGTTGGATACGCCAACTCCGGGGTTACTGACTGTACCCTCTTGGTGCTTGATGCGGCTGACGTTTAGCTGACGATGAATGTCAAAGGCTATTGTGCCTTGAACCTGTTGCGTCTCTGCACGGATGGATTGTGCGCAAGCTGTAGCAAGTAAAACATTGATGAAAATCATGGTCTATACAAATTGTAAGTGTTGCTATGGCTTTTTTTTTATAGCCGTCTGCCAGATAAGATTTCTAGACGTGAGATTCAGAACCTAATCTCGAATGTTGAGATGAAGCAGCGCCGCTATGCACCAATGTTTTTTTTTCTTTCTCTTGTGCCGTAAATAGTTGCAGCTCATTAAACAGTGTACTACTAGCTCACTATAGAAGTTGGCCTGGCTTGGACCGGAAAAATCAGGAATTCACATTTGGGAAAGCTTTTTACCACCGATTCGTCGAAGTAAATATTAAGAAGGAGCAAAGACATTTCTGTGTATTTACTTTGAGGCATTGTTGGGCCCGATACCTGCTAGGCGCCGCGCTTGTTTGTATTTGATGTTATGTTTCAGCCCTTGAACCTTATTAGTTTCGGCAGTTTCAGATCGCCGGCTCGACGTGTAAACCGGTCTCAGCTACGAGGGCACCGGCCCGCCGCAGCATACATACATACAATGTCAGCGTACATATGCATTCACGAACCCTTATTGAAGTTGTTGTTTCATTCCTGCATTCTTATAAACTGATGCTAGTCTAAAACCGGCTAGGGTACTTTTTCACGACGAGAGCGAGCGAGCGAGCGAGCGGGCGAGTATGTCTTCAACTTCGAAAGCGATAGAACCTAAACGTGGAGGTGGCCGCAAAGCTCAATCCATTCATAGCCGGGGCCGAACTAAACGCACAGAGCTGCTAATAATTTCGTTTTCTTCGCAGAGACGGAGGTTTTAATAACGCAGATACAAGCTCTCACATATACTAATTCCACCCTTTTTATTGCCTCCACTACACTTCGCCATATAACATTATTTCACAAACAAACGCAGTTACATTTGTGCGGCACTCAGCACAATTTGGGCAGGATCCTAATGCGGTTAAGTGGCGGCGCCAGACCCTAAGCCTTCTCCTTCGTTTCCCAGCTCAGTATCACGTGACCGATCTGCTCCCCAGCCCAGCCCTCGGCGACCTGCGGCTGGACTCCACGACGACCGGCGATAGGTAGAGAGCGAAGGTATCCGCAGCTTCGGGAGCCGTGCAATGCCGTCGCTGTCACAGCAAGAAATCGCGAAGTACTGGGAGATTTTCCAGCAGCAGAGCCCCGCCAATGGGAAGCTCTCGCGCGCGCAAACAATGTCGGTGCTGCAGAACTCGCAGCTGCCGAGCAACCAGCTCGACAAAGTGTGGGAGCTGTGCGACATTGACGGCGACGGGCAGGCAGATTTCGAGGAGTTCTGCATTGCGATGAGGCTTGTGTTTGACCAGCTCCAGCACGCGCAGGACCCGCTGCCGTCGACGCTGCCGTCGTGGCTCGCGCCCGCGTCGAAGCAGCACCTGCTCGAGGCAAAGCAGGCGCTGTCTGGCAACGCACCGCTGTCAGTGCCTGACAACAATAGCCTGCTTGATCTGGACGACGATATGTCCCTGCGCACGGACTTCAATTGGTACATAGGTCCCTCCGACCGCCGCGAGTACGAGGCCGTGTACTCTGTGAACGCGGACAGCCGCGGCCGCGTGTCGTTTGACTCATTCACAGAGCTGTACTCCACACTTAATGTGCCCTCCACCGATATTTCGTCGGCTTGGAACCTTGTGAACCCGAAGAGCGAGGAGAAGATCGATAAGGAACAATGTATTGTGTTTCTGCATATGCTGAACCAGCGTCACCAGGGCGTGCGGCTGCCGCGCTCTATTCCGGCATCACTCCGCGCTACGTTCGGCAAGGAAAGCATTGACTATGACCTTGGCGGCCGCTCAGCAGAGATCCGTAAGCCGCAGCCGGCGCCAGCATCTTCGAAGTCGTCGTTTGCCGAGGGCTACTTGTCGCGCCTCGGCTTGGGAGGCCGCTCGCAGAGCTACTCTACGGGAGGCACAGACTTCTCGTCTACAAAGGACAGCGATTGGGAAGAGGTGCGTCTGAAGCGCGAGCTCGCAGACCTCGATGCACGTCTCACAAAAGTAGAAAAGGCTAAGCAGGAGCGGAAGACCGGTGCGTCGTCGCGGTCTGCGCTCGTGCGCCGCGAATTACAGCTCTTGCTTGAGTACAAAGAAACGCAGCTCTCGAAACCTGCCTCGACAGGCAGCGGCAGCAGCGCGGACCTGTCAGCGGCGCGCGAGGAGGTCGAGATGATGGCCGAGCAGCTCGGCGTGCTGAAGGAGCACTTTCGCAACCGCGAGCAGCAGCTCGGCGACTTAAAGCAGGAGCTTGCGGCTCTGTAGTTATGATATTTTTATTATTATTCTTTTTTAGAAAAGAAAAGAAAAACAAAAAAAAGACGTTTAGCGATACCTCCTCTATTGGTATATCTTAACATGATGATACATACAATTTCGCTAAGATGGGTTGAGTTTGTGAGAAGAGGCGGTCGTAGTAGCCGCCGCCCTGTGATTTCTCGTCATTTTCGCATGTTTCTCTCCGCTACAGTCTAGCTGCTGTTCTTTTTCTGGTCCGTGACGTCCTCAGGCTCGGGCTGCGGCAGACGGAACTCGGCCGGGCGGTCGTCGCGACCGGGGCCCACGGGCTCCCAGGCGCTCGCATCGCCGAAGTTGCGGAACGCCTGCGTGAGCTCGACTGGCTCGTAAACAATGCGCTTCTTCTCCTCGTCCCAACGCACTTCCGTGTAGCCCGAGAGCGGGAAGTCCTTACGCAGCGGGTGGCCCTCGAAGCCGTAGTCCGTGAGGATACGGCGCAGATCCGGGTGCTCCTCGAAGAACACGCCAAACATGTCGAAGACCTCGCGCTCGTACCAGTTCGCCGACTCGAACAGCGCCGTTGCCGATGGGACCGTGCTCAGCTCGCTCGCGTACGTCTTTACGCGGATGCGCGAGTTGTGACGCACGCTCAGCATGTTGTACACGACCTCGAACCGGTTCTCGCGGCTCGGGAAGTCGGCAGCAGTGATGTCAACGAGCGCCTTGAACTGCGCCGCGTGGTGGTCGCGCAGAAACCGCAGCACGGGCAGCAGCGCCGACGGCGCGACGTTCAGCGTGAGCTCGTCCTTCCACACCGTGAACTGCTGGATCAGCTTCGGCATCACGCTCACAATATATCGACCGTACTTATGCAGCTCCTTCGATACCTCGAGGTACCGGTCCGCAACGTTCTCGTACTCGACCCGCGGTACGCCTGCCTTCACACGCGGCAGGTCCCCGAGCCGCACAATCCCCTCGGGCGCGTCCTGCACGGCCTTGCTGCGCACCGCTGCAGTGGAAAACAGCCGCGCGTCGAGTGCCGCCAGCCTGGCGCAGCGGGCTATCCTGAGCGACCGCTGCATCTTTTGAATATAAGGTGGTGTGAATTTCCGAAACCGTGATTGGTATGGACCCGTGATCAAAGGTCACAGGGCCTGCACCCGCCGGCCGGGCTCTGGTTCACCACTGCGAGCGCCATTCCTTGGCGCTAATCAGCTCAATTTCTTGGGTTTAGCTCAAAGTTGTCTCGAGCGAGTGTGGATACAAGACTTGAAATGCGGAAACAGCTGCTATCGTGGGTGCTGAGCTATATCTCCGGCCAATAATGGGTTTCAAACTACACTTATAGCGCAGGACGGTGTTAACTTATCATTAAAGTATGTTTATAATTTCGCATTTAAGCAGGTCATTCATTTTTGCGTCCTCAAGTGACAGTGCTTTGTGCACTGCGAAAGTATTGTTGGGTAGGGGTACAGCCACGCCGAGCATGGCAATTTAGCTCATGCGACGCCGCTTCTAGAATTGGTATAACGACAAATTAGCAGCAAAATTAGACGCCGGCTGCGTCCCTCTTTTTTTTTTCTCTCTCTCTATACTATGTACATAAGGATCGCCAGCGTCTTTAATGCTCGACCTCATTTCCAAGCTCGCGGAACCGATGCTCGTGGTACACGAGCGGGGTCAGCGATCCCAACACAACCTCGCGAACACGCGCAATAACCACCTCGTGGTCCTGCACGCGCACGGTCCGGTCTATGTCGCACAGCAGTTGTGCCGCAGCGCCGCGGACGGCAGGAATGCCCTCCGTGCGCGGCTCTGTAGTAAACAAATGCGAGTATTTTTCAAACGGGTTCACGTCGTGGCCCTCTTTAAGCCGCCCTGCAAACGCTTTGGCCAGCAAAACATTCTCGGGCGTAGCACTAAGCAGATTCAGCACCGCCCGGTTGCGCTTATGCATGAGCTCGGCCGTGCGCGATGGAATCTGGCAGTTGAACGTCATCAGCAGATCGGGCGGGCCCATCGACAGCGATGTGAGCGACGAGATCGTCATTCCGGCGAGCTGCGACTCGTACGCCGTCGTGATCACCGTGACCGGGGACGCAGAGTGTCTCAGCACTCTGTATAGCAAGTCCTTCATTGTTGGCAATCCTCTCTTATGCCATTGCTTTCCGGGTCTCTGAGCTTGCTAAAACACCGAGGAAATGCAGCCGCTTTTCTCTGGCACTTCGAGCTTTCAACACTCACCACGAAACGCAGCGCTTATGTTAGCAGCGCTTCTCTCTCTATTCGTCTGCGGGACAGAACGAACAAGGTCCTGAAGCCGCGGCGCACGGCCCATGCAGAAGTACGTCCCGCGGGCTCCTGCCGTCTCGCTCGCCGACGCAATGAAGCATGTCTCGGCCCCGCCGCCGCGGCGCCGGCCCCGACGGCCTGCCGTTAGCCCAAAGGAGCGCACGGGCAAGCCGTGCGTGCACTCTCTTCCGGGCTTTCACGACAACGTGTATGCGCGCATGCTTGCGGCAAAACCCAAAATGGACACCGTAACCAGACATGTATATCCATCTACGCTGTTGACGAAGGTAGGCCTAATTTCCAAGGAGGAGGTTGGCGCACGCAGTCCTCTTAAGGTCTTTCGCGGGCCGCGTTTATGGGTTTCCTCGGCCTCAAAAGCGCTTCCAAAGCAGGCAATTGGCCGCCTTTTATCCAAGTACCCGTTTCTGAAGGGATTGAAACCACAAGGAGCCTTTCGCGAACAGGCGCGACAAGTCCTTCTCAACGATATGAAGGAGCTGGCTCTTGCCTATCGAAAATACCCGCCGCCGGTGGACCGCCGCGTCGTTTGTTACGTGGGGAAACATGCTGCTGATACTAAAACCCTGGTCATCGATTTAGGCGAAGCCCCCGAATTAAAGGAGCTGGACTTACCGACAGAGATTCGCAGCTCGCAGGCCGGACTGCATCTCGCCGGATTTTTGGTGAAATACACTTATTTATATCACAAGAGCAGCAGTGACTGATTGTCGCTGCTGCATTTCGTATTATTTGTGCATAAGAACAATCCTAGTAATAACCACAATGGCAATAATAGAGTACATAACAGGGAGGACTCCCAGGGAGGACTCCCCACCAAGTTCGGCGGCGTGTGCGCAGAGAGCTAGGGCAGTCCGTAAAGAACCCATGCCGCCGATGTAAGATACGGCAGCATACATGCTTTGCGCGACTCCCATAAAGCTCTCCCCACAGGCTCCTTGTCATCAAAAACACGACTCAAAAACTCGGACGTGAACCGGTCACAATCATTGGTTTTCACGGTCCAAAGCGCGCCCAAGACTATTCGGCTTCCAGCAATAGCAAAGCTTGTGATGTTATCTCTGTTGAAGAGCGGATATTTCATTGCCGCAGACCTGCACCCAAAGAGAAATACACAGGTCTTCGTGAGAAACTGCTGGCGAATCGTGCCAGGGTCCGTAATCATCAAGTCCGACCCATGGCCCACATACACCAGACTACCCGAGTCCTTGAATGACTTGACAAACTCTTCGCGGCTTGGAGCTTTCCCGATAAAACCTTGCCATCCGCGCAACCGGAATTCTGTGCTGAATCTCTTTTGCGATAACGGCAAGTTGCCTTGTGGATTAAGGACCATAGTGACTTTCTCGTCACTAGCCGGATGGTATGGGTCTTTTCCTTGGCCTGTCCTCTGCTCCTTCGCCCACTCAGCCACTTGGTGGAGCGATAATGCCCGCGTCACTGAGCTTCGTTGCAAAACGGGTAACATTTCCCACGGCAAAACGCTGGCCTTGCGATCGCATACAAGTACAATATGTTTGGGGGCTTCCCTTTCGTTTTCTGGCACCACGAACTTCCGTACTTTCGCTTTGACATCCTCCATGATATGTGGAAAATTTAGTTCGTCTACTGGTATAGATGCACCTTGCAAATTCAAACAGTCAAAGAGAGAATGAAGAAGATCTTGAAGCTGGGAAAAGCTATTCCTGATGGAGGCATCCCTCACACAGGCTACCCATGTCGCGCTGAGAGTAAGATGTCTGGGTTTGTGTACAACCAAGTGCGACTCTATGGCCAGCCGTACCGCATCAATCAAATCGTCACCGACATTCAGGGCCCCGGGCTGGGGGCTAAATAACGCACCAAATCCGGCAATCCAACTCCGTTGCACGGAGACAAGAACGTTTTGCATCCTGTCGTCGAGGGCATATTGTGTCTTCCAAAATTGCTCCCTTTCAGTACTATCATCATTGCTCGCTTGCAGAGAACCGGACTCTTTGATGATATTATTGATCTCAGCGACGGCCTGCGAGTACGTGATGGTCTCATTCTGCTTTTTCAGTAGTGTAGTTCGCACTTCAGGCAAGCGCGTCGACACAGTGGCGTAACCCTGCTCACGGCGAGTAACAATGAGCGTGTCGGTGGAATCGAAGCTCAAGCTAATGCAAATAAGATTTCCCGGCACTTCATGAAGCTCAGAGTCACTAATATTTGGTGGCTCGTCTGAGCGGTTAAGGTGTTGCCGTATGGCCAGGATGGGTTTTCCCTGTACCTTCTCTGCAGCCTGAGGGTCTATGTTCGTCTCCATTGCCGATGACGAGGTGGGTAAGTTGGCATAAATGAAGCTAAGCATGGCCAATTTCTCAGAGACTCTAAGCTCATCTATCCAGTTCGTTCTGGTCATTTCGCGTGCTGCGCATATTAGGCTGCTGATTTGAGCTAGCACATCTTTTCCGAGAACCGTATTTGAAGCTCTCCTTTGAAACGTAGCCAAAGTCGGCACGGCCAATGCTGCTTCATTGGCCAAACCTAAGATAGGATCATTCATCATCGTAGTTAGCAATTCTTCGTAACCCGTTTCAAATTGATCAAGGGCTTTTGCGTATGGCTTCTGAAGGGTCGCATTTGCCACAACCTCGACATCGCCGTCAAGCCCATCGTTCAGGGGCTCATCATAACCAAAATTGTCATAAATGGCGCGTTCAATCTCGCTTTCCGGTAGCTGTAACTCCTTAGACATGTATATTCGCAATGCACGGCGGTAAGCGCGGAAACGGACGCCAGAGACACCTGTCAGCTCTTTCGCGCGGACTAGCATCGCTCGTAAGGCAAGGTAAGCATCGAATTGATCACCAGCATTTCGCAAGATTTGGAATACACGATATGCTAGATGAATTCCGTTCAAGGGTGGCCTATCATACAGTGCTTCGCGAAGGGCTGCACCCCAATCATTCCTCGCCAACGGTACACTAGTATCATGCAAAGTCAATTGGATACGCAGCTTTTCTGAAATGGCTATAAACGCATGTTCTTCGAGTATCTGTCTGAACCGTTCCACATGCGCCGTTTTTCCCACGCGGTGAATAACGTTGAGTAGCGGCGCTAAACGTTTGCATCGGTTAAACGCTTCAGCAGCAGAGGTAGCAGCTTTAATGTCGTAATACCCAGCCTTCAAGCGCATTTCCAAGTCGAGGTTTTTGTTTTCGACAAGCAAGCCGATTTTCGCATCGTCCACATAGGCACCAAAACTGTTTGCATAGCTTTCATGCAAGTGAAGCCATTCTAAATCTGAGCAAATGGCTCTTGGCAATGTGATCCTCATCAAACGATCAATGTCTTTGCGGCATTCCTTGCCGCGAGTATCATTTGGTGAATATGCAAAATGTACAAGAAGCTGAGCAACCTTGGGCCGTAGTTTCAGGTCGTTTAGGGCAATAATTCCATCTACGAGCGGACCCCAGTCACTTATTTGCCGTACAAGACTGCCGACACTATCCAGCCGATCGTCGAAGTTCTTGTGCACGGCGTGGCTCGGGTGCAAGGCACATTTCTGGACACAGAGGGCCAGCCCCCGTGCTAGAACTGGGTATGCATGCCCACCATATTTTCTTGTTACAACACATACGCGCCACACTTTGGAAAAGATCCAGTCCGACGGTTGAGCGGCCATTACTTCAAGATCGATAGCAAAAGCGAGAAGATCTATAACGACGGGATCGTTCTGAAAGTCGCGAGCGAGGTTGCCAATTATATTCGAGTATGTGTACCTGTCCTTGTCGCTGTGATTCCGGTTCGGGCTCGAGAACGCGCGGCGAAACCTTGAGATCCACAGCGCCATTTCAGGCGGTGCCAAGCTCTTAAGCAACGGCACTTTGCTTTTCATTTCCGACGCCGGCCCAACAAACAGGAGCACCTGAGTCTTATTTTGGCGCTCTATCTCGGTGCGGACGACCTCAGGTAGCTCGAGAATCAGCTCGCTAAGGGTTTTTGAGAGCCTTAGCATTCGCTCGATATTTTCCCCACGGCGCTCGACTATAAACAATCTATTTTTGCTCCCATACTGGTTGATGAGCTGCACGACAAAGCGCGCGCCGTCTGCCGTCGGCCTTTTGCGCGTTGAGAGAAAGTCAATTACGGTGAGACGGCCAGCGTCCCCATCCAATGCTATATCTTCGAGCGTCTCAAACGGCACATGGACATTGGAGTCCTTTATTATGAGTCGGCACGCAAATCTGCGCAAAAGGCGGGCCCCGCGCGACTTATCCGCAGCGTTTGCAAGGGTTTCTGCCAGTGAACTTGGAGCCGCGCCACTCAGAACGTGATACGCACGCAGTATCTCGTCTGAGGCGTCGATCTTGCGACGTACCAAGGTCGCAATGCCGTCACAGTATTTAGAAAGGGCCAGTTCCCGGTCTGCGTGCTGGGCAGTCGCGAAAAGGCGCGAGAACTCGGCGCGATCAAAGGTCTCTGCCTCGGGAAAGCTGGCCATTCTGTGCAGCGCCTCTTCAGGCGGGCACTCGGACGTATCCATATCCAACCGGCCCTCGTGCCAGCTAGTTATATGCTAGAGAAAAACACGCGCCTGTAGCGCTTGTTCTTCCACCAGTTTATTTTCCAACTGCGCTGCACCCGAGACGCGAGGGCGTTAGGGTTTGTTGCAACCGTAAACACACACACCCACCCACCCGCTGCCGACGGACGACGGGCTCTGCTGTTGTGCGCCGTCGTGCTTATTTTTGGAGTCGGGCAAGGGTAGGGCGGCGGCGAAGCCAGGGCGCGCAGTCCCGCGATGCCGTCACAAAGAAGGAGAAGGCGGCGTTGCAGAGCTGCCGAAATCCTTGGGCATTAAGCAGATATGAAGGCTGGGTTTGTGGCGCTGGCTCTTGCGCAGTGGCTCTGCGTAGTGCAGGCCTTCAATCTCTGGCATGTGTTCGACTCAGACGCGCCGGCGAGGCCCAATCACTTTGTGCGGCGCGACTCGAACAACACAAGCTCGCACACGGACTCAAAGGCATCCAAAACGACGTCGAAGACGACATCGTCCATTAGCATCGACCCGAATCTTCCTGCTGGCGGCGTCGCCTTGCAAACACCCACGTCAACAAGCACGACGTACGTGAAGGCCGGCGAGACAGTGACGTTTGGCTGGAACTACACAAGCCTCGTTGTCACACCAAAGGCGATCAATATCGAGGCAGTATGCACGCAGAACTCGCAGACATATACGATTGCCCACAATCAGTCGGCGAAGAGCACGAGCGTGCACTGGGACACGGGCGACGCCACGAAGGACGGTGGCCTGCATCTCATCACCGCAGAGTACACACTCGTCATCTACGACGCTAATAGCTCGCCCCAGGCGATTCCCTCGGCCGGCATGCTCGCGCCTTTGCAGTATACTTTTGGTGTTTACCTGCCCCAGAAATATACGCCATGGCCCCAAAATGCCAAGTACGTGAACGCTGGTATAGTCCTCACCAGGCCGACCATCTTGGCCTCAGCGCTGGCCGTTGTGACCCTTGCATTTTTTGTTCTAGTTTAGGCCCTGTGGGGCAGCACTTTCAGCATAGACTTTTCATAAGTTATCGTATCGTAATAAGGTATTTTTTTTTCTTTACAAAAGCCGTTAGTAGTGGTGGTGGTGGTGGAGAAGGAAGTAGTGACTGCTGGACATGCGCTACTAAAACGCACTGTCAACAATCATGCTTCCGCTACTGCTTGCATGCAAGCCCGTACTCTCCATGTCAATTCGCTTAGCCTGTTTCCGCGCTCGCTGAATTGCGCGAGCTTTGGACACCGCCTGCCATGGCTTCCATGAGTTTGTTCCCTCAAAGATAAGACTGACTTCCTCGAGGCTGCAGCCCGTAGCGTCGGGATAGAGAAAGTATACAACCGGGAATATGAGGGCATTGATGGCAGCGAAAATCGTATAAGTGTACGAACCGATGCTATTAAACGCCACGGGAGTGATCATGACAACCATGAAGTTGAAAGACCAGTTCACAGCGACACTGAATGCATTCGCTGGGGCACGGATGCTCAGCGGAGTGATCTCCGCGCAGAAAAGCCAGGTCATGCCGAGCCAGCCAATGGCGAAACAAGTGTTGAAGACAAACAAGAATACAGCGGCCGCGATGGCGGCTGCTTTGTTGCCCTCATTGGCCGATGCCCATGTGGTTCCGGTCAGGATCCCCATGGTAATGGCCTGACCAGCTGCACCAAACAGCATCAGCTTGCGCCTTCCCAACCGCTCCACCGTAAACAGTGCTATCCAAGACGCCATGAAGTATTCCGTTCCGTTGCATGCTGCAAGGATCCTCGAATTCAAGGGCGTCATGTTGATATAATCTTCGAAAATAGTGCCGGCATAGTATGTGATCAGGTTGATGCCAGTAATTTGCTGCATAAGTTGCATCCAGATTGCCAACATGGCGCGGTGCAGGTTCTTCTCTTTGCCTTGCCTGAACATGGTGCGCAGAGCATTCTTTGCACTGCCAGTAGACTCGAGCTCGACTGCTAGCGACGCCTCGATGATCTCGATTTCCTTCACAATGGATGGGTCATTTGCTGGCAGTCCTTCGAGTGCTGAGAAACATCTCGCCGCTTCTTGACGTCTTCCCTTTTTTAGTAGCCAGCGTGGCGACTCAGGAAGCTTTAGGATGAATGGAACAATGAACAGTGGGAACACGATCTGGAAGGCCAAGGGGAAGCGCCACGACACAGAGCTATTCTTGATGAAGTAGAACCCAAAGTCAATCCAGTACGAAAGCATTACGCCGCCAGTAATCAGCGCGCCGGCCATCATAACCAACGGCCCGCGCTGCTTGGGCTTAGCGCATTCTGTCTGCCAAGTAGGTACAGTCGACGTGTTCAAGCCGTTTCCAATTCCCGTGATAATTCTCGCCGCAATGAGCTGTCCACTTGAGTATGACGCGGTCTGAATGATGGCTCCGATTATCATGATAATGCAGCCGATAAATATTGTCTTCTTGCGGCCAACTTTGTCGCCAAACCATATTGTGAATACAGCGCCCGCTAAACAACCAATTTCGTAGACAGCAACCACGAAGCCCTGCCATGTGGAATTGTGCGATTTTGTCTGTCCCGTTGTAGTGCTCGTGTTCATGTCTGGAAATGTGTTGTAAAATGTGGGAAGCGTGAGTAGCGAACCCATAACTCCTTGGTCATAGCCAAATAGCAGAAAGCCCATCCCCGCCATCAGTGAAATGGCACTATGAAGCGCTTTCCCTCGCATACCAAGAAACCTATACTCAGTTGCGTCTGTGAACTGTGCGTCTTCGTGATGCTCAGCCTGTGACTTCTCATGATACAGGGCACCGGAGCCGTCTGATGTTGTTGCCGAGTCTGACTCGGATGGAGCGACGTTCTCTACATGTTCAGCGTGTTGCTTTTCTTTCCAAAGAGACGCTGTCAGAGGCATTGGAGTAGACGAATTATTGTGTTTGTGACCTTCAATAGATTCTTTGAATTCTTTGAATCTCGGTAATATTTAAGTAATTGGCCTTGCATAAGATTTAAACAGCAAATGCGGGGAAATATGCACGAGGCGTGCCGTGTGCCTGAGTGGCAAGGCAGGCTACAGGGCCAGTGACACACGCCGTTCATATCTACATCATATGTGGGCTAGGTTTTGACGCACAGTCTTGCAGCTACCCATTTGAGAAAATGGGTAAGACAGTTGCTCACGATGACTCCTCCTCCAAGCACCACTTCACCAGTGCCATTAACAGTCTGCCCGTATATAATTGCAAGACCGAAGTCGAGGTTATATTCTCCTGCTTCTCATGATGGCGTGCTTCTATATAAGAAGAGGCTTTGTCTAATCGAAGTCGCGTGTGGAGACTAGTGCGTTGATCTGACGGCCATAATCAATGAATTGAAGCATATCTTCCCCGCGATTTCTGCACCTCCACCGTCATCACCTTGCCCTGCTTGGCCGCCCTGAGCGGCTGGGTTGAGCCTCCATCATTCCCATCATATTGAGGGCGTGGAGAAATTACATGCGAGGCCGCAAATCCGGAATGAGGGGTACGGTTAGGTCAGGCGTCTTGGCTGAATTGTCCGGGCGTCATAAAGAAACTCCGATGCAGCAGAAGGTAGCGTGCGTTCGCTCACTCTGACGATGTGTCGCAGGCATATCAAGAACATCAGCTCACTGGCCCTGGGTGAATCTCCATGGCGCTTGGTCTGGGTGTAGCCAATCATCGTACCGAGGGGGGCGCCGTGTTGCCGCACCGCGCCCCGCGTTCCGGGCACTCGCATCCGTCCCGCCCGGAAAATATGCAGGCACTCGGACCCTAAATCGCGTTAGATCTGAGGTCTAGGGTTTTGTTAGTCCGGGGTAACCCTGCAGGACACCCTGGCAACGGATGATGATGACAAGGTCCGACGTTCATGGGGCATATATCGCGCATTAATGCAACAGCATGGTTGAGTTTTTTTTCCGTAAATCATCCATGCATAAGCCCTCGCAGCAATTCCTTGCATGGCAAAATCACATGGCAGCTTGTTAGCTTTCGTCTTTCGCGTCATCATGTTGTCTAAGTCATACATTTGCCCCAACGCGTCCGGCATTCGAACCCCGCTCCACATAATGCGTGCGATGAACGGCCTGGAGAACCGCTTTCGTGTGATGGCTGATTATGTTGTGCAACTAAGGAAGGCTTAAGGTGAGGCTTTTGTCTAACAAGCAGTCAAAAAAAGGTAGCAGATATATATAAATAAGGATCTATCAATGGGTCAGAGGTCTAGATAATTAGTGCTCTCCATACTTCGCAACTGCTTTCATGTGCAACTCCTTTCCACGGAGGCGCAAGTAGACTGGAAGCCCAATCAATAGCATGCACATGAAAGCGAGCAATGAGCATCCCCAACCAACCGGAAACCCGTTGATCGCAAGCGTGTTATACATTGGACGTGCAAAGAGAGGGAACGCGGCGGCCAGGACTGCCCTAGCGACACCGTTGCTGGCAAATGCAGAGGCTAGTTGCGAAGGAGGGTACAGGTTCGACAGGAATGCCATGTATGTCTGGAACATCGTGAACATGGACCCGCCGAAAATCATATTTCCCACCATGGAGACGACCCAATGTATTTGACGATGAGATGTCCAGCCAAAGATGAGAATGCCGATTGGTGCTAGAAATGAGATGAGGATCGCCGGATCGCCGAACACGACGAACACATCTGGAGGCGTCCCTGCTAATATGGGCTTCGCCAAACGCAGGTGAATATAAGGCACGTAAATGGCTCCTGCGATCCCGCAGCCAACCATAAAGGGCAGATAAGTCAACCCCTGCTCAACAAGATTGAAGTGGTACACTCCACCATAGGAGATGGGAATGGCCTCAAAGTAGAGGTACATGATGGAGTACATCAATCCAAGGTGAACATTCATCAGAATCAGCACAGGTTCCCTTATGGTTAGCCTCACCGGCTGCCAGAACATATGACGCAGAACCTCACTGGCCTTTTGCGTGCGAAGTTTGATATCCCCCGGGGCCAGGATGTTTGGGTTTCCGGTCCTTCTTCGTAGGCTTCTCGCCTTCTTCATTAGAATGGCTTGCTCTGAGGTCTCTGGAAAGAAAAACACCATTAGTCCTAGCACAGCACCAGACATGATGAGCAAATACCAAAATGCCCACCGCCAGCTGTTATGTTGCACTAGAGCACCACCAATCAGGGGTCCCATAAACGGGCCCATGATCCCGCCCATGCTCCAGACAATGATGGCGTACACCACTGAGGGAAATGCAAACATGTCACCAAATGTAGCACCGCCAGTGCTGAGTGGTGGGGCAGCCATCATTCCTGCCAAGAGACGCAAAACCGCGAAAGGCGCAACGTGGTTCGAGAGGGCAGTGGGAATCTGCAAACAGGCGAACACCAACTGGTTGAACAGATAAATATATAGTCTGCCTCCGAAGATCGGCAGCTCAGACATGGGGCTGAAGCAAAGGGACGCAAGTCCGTATCCCCAAACAAACATCGAGAGGCCCAGCGTCACTTTGACCTCCGAAGTGTGGAATGCCTCGACTATTTGACCCTCGGCAGGGGTGAACAAAGCGGACCCCATATATAAGGAAGCTGTGATGATTGCCATCACGATAGACACGACAACTTTCTTACTGAACGGCCAATTCTGAGGGTTGGCTAGATCATCCGGCCCATCCCAGTCAACAATAATGGCACCATGATGATCAATGACCCTAGTCGAAGTAGCCACGTTTTGTCCCTCACCATCAAGCTTGTCATATTTTTCGTCAGTTACCGAGTCTTCTACAGGAGGGTTCACGGATGCGGTTGTAGAAGAAGGCTCTTGTGAAATTACTGAGGGAGATAAGTATTTCTCGGGAATAACATACGAGCTTTGCTCATACTCAGGCTTGCATAGGCGTCGACCCGAAGTATAGTAAGCGATCTGTCCAGCGAAGCTGTCACGCACAATTGTCTTCAGTCCGTATGCAAAACTCATAGGAAATCGACGCGCTAGCTGGTGATGAATCTATATTACTGCTGGTTTTGGCCCATTTTATATTCTCCTTTCGAGTACCGTTCAAAGCGTTAATTGCATGACACAGCATCCTGCGCCACCACCTACAGCACGCATGCATTTTATAAGCGAAACGGCACGTCACGCAGATAAATTTGGCTGCTTAAGGGAGTCTGGGTAAGGACACTTTATCGGCATCTCAAGCGTCAAATCCTATACAGATGCCAAATTATTGCGCTTTCAAAAACTATAAGCGGGGAATGATGTTCTTAGCATGCTATGTGCTCGCTCGTTGTATTTTTTTGTAGCCAACCCGTTCTGTCAAGCGTCATGGGATTATCGTAGCCGGCTGCACAATCTTACAAATGAGGTTGGGGTTATGTATAATTTGTCGTGCTGGATGCAACGCTGACTGCGTCTGTGCGTCAGCCTTACCAAGCAACGCGTCGCCAAGGGACCCACATGCTATACAGATTCCGGTTGAGCATGGTTGAGCATTGATAATAACGATCACTCATGTGGTAAATAGCAATCCGTGTTTGTAATGCGTTGCGCCAACCGGTGTTTCCGCTTGAGATTTTCTAACCGCTTGCTGTGTGCTGGAGTTCTTGGCTTTTATTTTGTAATGGTATGATATTTTTGTATGTGTACCGCCCGTGCTGTAGCTCAACATCGTCTAATGTGTAAGATCACCCCCAGTGAAGGCACAGGGTAGACCACCAGCACAACCTCAGGTATAAGAGAATGTTTCCAGATTCAAGATGTTTCGTCTTAAGTGCGGCAGCCGCACAAGCCTTGGGCACTAGAGCTCACAAGCTAGTAATTACGCGTTACACTAGTATGTTTTACGGGTGAACGGCTCAATTCCATCACTTTTCAACCTAGAATCCATGAGGACGTCTTGGCGTGGCGGGTCGCCCTCAGGACACATGCTGTCAAACAGTCTCAGCTGCGCGCACCATTCCCTATTCTCTCACAACGAGCTCAATGATGCCGTAACTTAATTCCAGGGCGGTGCGCAAGCTTACCGTGATGAGCAGTTTAGAGCACGCACATTATCGTTGGGTTCATCACGAGGCAGACTGAGCAGGTTTTTGTATGATGCTGACATGGTGCTATTGGAAAGGAGTATGCCCACCATTTCCGAGGGCTTTTTTGCTGGAACGCTTATAGGCAGAATCGGTCTGAGAGCCTAGACATTGCTTAAAACCCCGGATTGACGGTAGCCACCGCCTCGCCTCTATGAATATCGATGAAGCAGCCCGTGACATTCGTAGACTTACTGTTCACAACAATCGATGAATAGCACATCCTTTGCAAAAGCTATATGGCTCAAAACAAACATTTTGTTAACACATGCTGCTAGGGCACGTTATAGGAAAGATTAGTGTTTGCGCTGGATCGGGTCTGACGTGCCCTCACTATTGGCTAAGAGTGTAGTAAAGACCCGTTATTTTGTCACCTTCTTGTTTGAGCAATATTTTGTAACCGCGCAAGTCCAACGCACCTTCATCTAGGTGCGATTCCTGTAAAGCCTGGCAGATGCGGCCCGCGTCGTCTTCTACGGCGACCCCGGAGCATTTGATTGTGGCACCCTCGTCAGATATGATGATCCAACCTTCGTGATCCGGCATTGTTGTTATATGTTTGGCTTTACAGGAAACGCCCCGCCTTTAATTCGCGGTCGTTAAGGTACGCCTGACGACTAAGCAGCCCGCCGCAGTGTCACTACAAATACAAAAGCTTAAAAAAGACAGTCGTGATGCTCAATTGCTCATTATTGGTATCGGTAGATTCGCGGCATCACTCAGGCCCACCTACAATGCTCGTGTGCCAGTCCTGCTCAGCTATAAGCGCGGCGGTGCGCAGCGGTTCAGTCACATGACAATGCGCTGCTTCGTGCCTTGCCCTTAGGGGGGAGGCTCCACATTAACTAACCTGGGCAGCCAGGCCATTGCAGTGGAGCGCGAGAAGTCAGGACTACACCCGCAATGCTGGCGTTTATAGCGTTCCCAATTCTGGCCGTAATAACCGTGTGGCTGTTGCATCGATGGACGTCGCTCCGCTCGCTGCCTCTATACCTTTTGCTGCCCCTGTTTCTGTCGTTCTTTATTCCCATCTCCATTGTCGCGTTAGTGCCCTTCGACCTTGTAGATGACAAGACCCTCGACAACAAGGCGCGGCTCATTATGTGGCGCATCATCTACTGGCTCTCGTTTGCGCTCATGTGGCTTGTGCTGCCCGTATTGCAGTCCTATGTCGAGAGCGGCTACCACGCGCCGCTAGCGCGTCTCAAGGACGCCCTTAAGCACACCCTCAAATTCCAGCTCATCATGCTGACTGCCGGTATATTTGGACTGTTGTATATGGGCCTTAGCACGGGTCTTACCTTCACTAACTTGAAGGCTCTATGTGTAGCATTGTCGCACTCGTATGGTTTGGTGCTTGTCATTTGGCTGCTTGGCCACGGAATCGTAAGCATTCCTCGTAACGTCTGGCACGGCAGTGTCGAGGCGCAGCTGTCCAAGGTGTATCGTCGTGCAACCAGCGTGCACGACGCGTATGGTGATGCCCAGGCTAGCTACGACGACATTGTCGGCAAAGTCATGGCTCTGGAGCCGATCAAAACCAAAAGGTATGCGGAGTGGATCGACGAGCTTGTGGCGTCTATTCGCTCTCAGGACCTGCCGCTGAGCAGGTCCTCTGCGTCGCGAGCCCAGCCACGAGATCTCACGCCTTCTAATGTTGCCGACTTAAGTCGACGCCTTTACCGTGACCAAAGTCGCGTTATTCGGTGTCGTGCCGATTGGGCGCGCCTCGTAAAAGACGCCGAACACCTTGAAGAACTGAAGGCTTCAAATTCTACGTACGTTCACACGGTGCGTCCCATAATGGTTCGCTGCGCTGCTGTTTTACTAGGCAGCCTTAGTGTTATTGTGGCCTGGTCTGAAGTGGTTTCGGGCACGCGGCTGTCACTGGTGGACCTGATTGTGAAACGCGCCCCCTCAGGACTGAAACTGCTCCTCGCTGCCCTGTTTCTTGGGTATATGTGTGTCGCCGTGAACTCTTCGCTCACGTCGATGCGCATCTTCAACTTGTATGAGATCGTGCCGAAGCATACCGACGCGTCCAGCCTCTTGTTTTTTGCAGCCTACGCCTTGCGACTGACAGTGCCGTTGAGCTATAATTTCCTGATTTTGAACAGCACACAGGAAACTGTCTTCCAAGAGTTTCTTGGCAAGTTTATCAATCTGACTGCTCTTGGAAAGTACTTCAATCAGCTGCTACCGCGACTCATTCTCATACCAATGATACTCACTCTATTCAACGTGTACGAGTATATCAAGGACTACCTTGGATTTGGCTTGGGTTTGAACTATTTTGAGGATGAGGCTGATGCCGAAGGTGGAGCCATTGTCACATCCGAGTCAGAGGGCCGGGAGCTCATTCGTAGAGCACTACAAGGATTCGCGACATCGACGCCTCTAGCTCGCGCGGCAAACGAAGAAGGCACGGAAGCAAGCGACTCGTTGCTTGGAAAATTGCGCTCGTGGATTGGGTGACCACCCCAGCCCAGTCTGTTAAAACGACTTCTTTTAGACATATTTATTCTGATACAATACCACTACCGGTTTACAGGCGCCTTTTGTCCTGACTCTACTCTGTGTAAACGATTTCAGTCGTCTTCTTCCTTTACGCGTTTGGTTGTTTCTTTGAACCGCTGTATCGCGCGGTCCTTAGCCTCAGACTGGTCGATCTGTGGCCGAGGATAGCCGAGCTTCTCAAACTCGGATTTGTTCAGTCTGTTCGCGGGATCGAAAATGGCCTTTCCCTCAACGCTTTTGAGTTCCGGGACCCACTTGCGAATGTACTCGCCATCAGGGTCGTTCTTCTCGCCTTGAAGGACGCCATTGAAGACAGTGTAGTTGGGGTCCCAGCCAAACGAATTGTTGCAGCAATCCCAATCGACTAGCTTGTTAGCGAAGTACTGCATGCCCAGCCGGTAGTCAAGAAGCAAATTCATACGCAAGTATGAAGAGACATTCATACGAAGCCGATTGTGCATGTAAGCCTCCTCATTGAGCTGGCGCATGCCCGCATCAATGAATGGTATGCCAGTTTTGCCTTCACACCACCGCTTCCAACCCTCTTCGTCCTCTTCAGTGCGGACTTCGGCCAGCTTAAGCGACGTCGGCATGTTCATAGCAACGTGGGGCAAAGACGTGGCGATCATCTGTCTATAGAATTCGCGGAAAGCAATCTCGCGCACCCAGCTGTCGACGCCCGTAGTTGCCGTTCCAAAGTTTTTGTTGCTGTTTGCCCTTTTCCGCGTCTCGGCCAGGGTCTCTCTAATAGAAATGGTTCCCGTGGCGAAGTATGGAGACATGCGACTTGTAGAGTCCTCAGCAGGGAAGTTTCTAGTCTGGCCATAGCGATGTATGTTCTTGTCGAGGAACTTATGAAGCCGCGATAGGGCTGCCTCGTGGCCGGCGGGCCATAACTCTGCTACTTTTTTGAGGTGCGCATCTGAAGGGTCGATTCCTAGGACATTGTCGAAATCAAAATCCTCAAAGTGCTTGAATAGCTCAGCTTCAGGTTTTGTTTCCCTCTTTGCTGGCACTTCGGCCAGCGTGAGATATTGTTTTGGGTCCTTGGCCAGCATCGGGATCCAGCCGTGCCAGAACGACGTGAAAACCTTGCGCGGTTTGTGATCAGCGTTTGTGACCAGACCTGGCTCGATCACCGTCTGGTCATGAACGAGTCTGAATCCGACATCTTCATTGGCAAGCGCATCGGTTATAGCGAGATCGCGCTGCAACTCGTCGTACTCATACTCCCAGTTTGCAAAGACGTGGGATACGTCATGCGACTTCACGAACTCAACAAGCGTGGCTAAGCGCTCCTTACGACTAGACGCCAGTAAAGGAATCAGTGGAATTCCTAGGTCGTGCAACTGAGAGGCAAGTTTACGCAGACCCTCGACCATGAACGCCAAACGCGCAGCACCAATGCCGTGTGCAGCATATTCTTTCGGCTCAACAACGAAAACCGTGAGGAGCTTTGAGCCTTTCTTTTCAGCAGCATATTCCGCAGCCTGTGCCAGCGCGCGGTTATCTTCGGCTCTCAAGTCCTGGGTACGGAACCAGTGCACGACATTACGGGGGCTCGGATTTTTTACTGTTTTGGCAAGTTTCAGTTTCAGATCCTCGAAGGGCGGGTTTCTGTCGACGTCTTCGGCGCGTTTAACCGTAGGGTGTTTAGGAACCTGATAAGACGCGTCAAGTTCTGAGTGGCTACGCTTGGCGGCCATTGTTCTTACGGAGAAGACGCGCAATTGAGCTGGGCGGATCAGACGAAAAATGATGAGAGCTGGTCTGTTTAAATACACTATCGGCTATCAGCCTGCCTAAAAGCACAGAAGAAAGGCTCTCCACGCTTGCTTGCTTGCATTGCATAGCCCTACCGCACAGGTTCGGCGCAAGATGTATCACGTGCTTGAGCCGCACGCATGAGCTCTTCAGTACAATCCTTTAAAATGACCTGCGAAACCACGAACCGAGCCGCAGCTCTGCCTTCGTCGGCCTTCACGGGTTCGTAGGCATTTGCTATCTCTTTTATATAAAAGTTTAATTAGGTTTTATGTGCTTCCTTAAGCAGAATTTGCACTGAAGCATGAATATGCATTGAGCGGCATCAGGTTTCATGCTTAGCACCTAGAGCTATATACCCTCGCTCTGTACATGCCTCGGTGGTCTTTGGTCGTGGTGGCTAGAGATATTGCGAGGATTCAGAGCTGGTGGTGTCATCCTAGCCTTGTTATCCGGGCTGCGACTCATAACCTTCTGGGCTGCGTTTGAACCGCCGACGCCGGCGGTTCAAGTTCAAGTGCAGCGATTATGCAAGATGTGGTGCGAAACCCGCAGAAGAAAACCGCGGCCGCCCTTGCATTGAACCACCCATTCCAACCATTATGAACTACGCAATTGCACAACGTCTATCGGCGTCGTGCTCGGATCTCTCGCTGGCCTCTTTTGATGTATATTCTCTACGCAACAGATCCCTTCAGGATCTCGATTGGGACCACTTGATGTCGGAAGCGGGGATGCAAGTAAATGACAACGACAGTCAAGCGCTCCTAGTCCGCAAAGAGACATATGAGCTGCCACGACGGCACAACTTGAACTGTGCCAGATGCGTCAAGCTTTGGTTTGTGCGACTGCGGCACAAGCTGCACCGCTAAGAAGTAGTCACTGCATGCTTGAAATATTTATTGTATAGTTTATGATGCGAATAGACGCAACAGTAGTACGGCCATGCGTGCTATGTAGAAGAATACCAGCACACACGCACATCAGGGAGCAGCAGCAATCAGCAGCTGACACAAGAATCCGTGGCAGTGTTATCATTCGAGAGCCGTTTCTGCTATTTTGCCAGAAAAGCTGAACCCCTGGAGCTGGGTGGAATCTGGATCTCATGAGTATCGCATGCACGCACACCACCCCGCCCTACACGAAGCTTTCCAGGCGCGCAACCAGAATCTTGCAGAACCTGCTGCATCTTTGCGTCTTTTTTAGAAGTCTAAAATCGATTTTGATATTGTATTATAATTACCTAGGCTCTGGCTCTGTCCCGCATCATTGCTGTCATCGCCTAAAACTGAGGAACAAGCGCCCCGCTTTTTAAATGAGCAGGCGCTCGATCTTGTCCTTGAGCTGGTAGATCTGCTCGCGGATGGGCGAGCCCTCGTTCGTGGTGACACTGGCGGCAACCACGGGGCGCGACACGCCGCAGGCGCGGCCAAGCGCAACCTTGGACGGCAGGAACACGTACGGAACGTTCTTGTCCTCGCACAGAAGGGGCAGGTGGAGCACAATCTCAATGGGCTCGGCGTCGGCCGCCATGACGACGAACTCGGAGATACCGCGGTTCAGCGTCTTTGTGGCCTCATTGGCACCCTTCTTCAGCTGGCGCAAGTTCGTGGCCTGCTGAACAATGTCGAGGAGCTGCTGCGTCGTAGCAGCGTCGGCGAGAGGGAAGGCACGGGCGTCAGGAGCACTCATATTATTTTTTTGGATCTGGTAAAAAAACTTTGGCGAGCCTAATTTTTTCATAAGGCATATATAGGCTTTAGACGTATCGTGTGTTTTGCGGCACCAGGTAGCAGAAAAGTCAGTATGTAATCTGGCACGCGCACACACACACACATGCCCGGCCAGTTTGCAAGCGGTTACATACTGTGTGTGCTGTGAATCTAGAGTATAAATTTAGCTATGAGTTTAGCCGATTATATGGAAAGGGATGTAATCAATTGGATTGGCGCCCATACATAGCTGGGTCATCATAATTGTTAGTTCCCAACAATCGCATTTATATTTCCTACCATCTAACTGTATGAAATCATGACCTTGTGGATTTACGTACTTGCATTATCAGTCCAGCTGGAGCTTGGAGATGAATTCAATCTGCAGTGTATTCACGAGGTATTTTAAACTAGCTGATTGCAGTGGATTTAGGCTTTCTGGCCTTTAGATGTCATTTCATTCTGATCCCACGTTTCAGGAACGTTCACAACAGAAGACTGGGTGATCTTGCTCGCGATGATAAATCGCTCGCACAAATGTAATACGGCTTCGCTCGAACGAATTATCGTAACTGTAAGCGTCCAGCTTTTGTAGTATACCAATGTGCCCTTGCAAATATAGTATTCGCAGGATACTCTCAGAGTACATGCATATTAGGCACTTAACAAAGAACAAGCAGCGTCATAGTCCTGCATATCATTAAGATCCCATCATTGACTCAGTGTTTGTTTCGCGTATGCCTCGTAGCGTGTACTTTAAAAGCAGAAGTGTGCGCACTCGGCGCGAGACCTGATGTTTTACAAGGTCGTTAGATACTCTATTGATATGGTATGGGCGACTCAGCTCCCCGGCATATACGTCTCGCGCGTCCCTAAGGGCATCAGAGTTTGCGACAGATATCGCAAACAATCAATACATTTAAATGCTTCACGCCACTAGCACTATATAGAGTATTACAGCAGTGAATGGTTCTGAACCAGAATTGAGACTAATAAGCCTTATCTGCTTTCGTCCCGCACTGAACTAGCGCCGCAGTACTAAGTACTTAGTAGCGAGCAACTGCCCGACTCTGGACACGAGCGAACCAAATTGAGTAGTATTTATCTTTTTTTTTGCTTAACACCAGAGCAGAATCCGACATTAGTGTTCTACAGCGTGTTCAGCCTTAGCAGGTCACGCCGTCAGTGGCCCGCGTGTTGAGAAGCAGCGCTACAATGAGGCCGTAAAGACCCAAGACTTCGGCGAAAATGAGGATAAGAACCATACCAACGAACAGCTTCGGCTGCTGCGCCGTACCGCGCACACCAGCGTCACCGACAATGCCAATGGCGAAGCCGGCAGCAAGGCCCGAGAGGCCTACGCTGAGGCCCGCGCCCAGCTGGATGAAGCCCGTGTAGAGCGATTGCCGTTGGGCAAGGTTGGAGCTGATGAGCACGGAAACAACCAGGCCGTAGATGGAGATGATACCGGCCATGACGCAGGGAAGCACGCCCTTGATGATGCCGTCCGGGTTCTGGATCGCCGACGCAACCACGCCGACCCCTGCCTTGGCGGTGCCGTAGGAGGCGCCGAAGTTGGCGAAGACAATGGCCGACGTGCAGCCGAGGGCACCGAAGAAGGGGGCGTAGACGGGACACAGATCCGACATGGCAAAGCGACTCGATTCCTGCTTGGTGTGGAGGGAAGGGGAGACCCAGGCTGCTGGCGATAATGACAAATGCTCGCTGCGCGCAGCACATGACCTCGCTGGGCCAGCCGTCCCTCCTTTTACTGCTAGTACGGCCGGCGCGCCCAGCTCAGCGGTCTATCGCGTCACGTGTGCACGGGGCAGACTGCCGCCGCCGCTACTGCTGCTGCTGGGTCAGCTGGGTCAGCTGGGTGAGTATGTGTGTGTGTGTGTGGTGGGCCAGCAGCAGCCGTGCGCGCAGATCGGTCACATGTTTACCCTCCCCCTCGGCAAGCGAGTGAGAGCTAACCGCCTTAAACGCTCGTGCTTTTTATCGGCGTCGTTGTCTTAGCACTCTCTGCTTGGATCCATGGATGCGCCGGTTCGGGCTCCTCCTGGGCCGTGTGTGCTGGGCTCGGCAATTGGGCTTTAGGACCCCAGCGCGCTGCCTGTCGACATACTACACAGTGCCCACGCGGCAGGGCTCGGCGCGCATCAACGTCGAGCGCGCAGCGCACTATGTTGGCCACTATTCGTCGCGGTGCATGCGCAAGTATAATGAGGACCGGTATTTCTTGGGGTTTCTGGACCTGCCGATTGCTGGCGAGCCGCAGCAGGTGTTCAATGCGGCTGTATTCGATGGCCACGGCGGGGAAACGTGCGCCGAGTTTTTGCGGGCGAACCTGGCCACGTACGTCGAGAACGCGGACGTGCCTCAGCTGCTTGAGGACCTGCCGCGGCTCTATCGCGAGACCTTCGGCGGCTACTGGCGCACAGCGAAGCTCGCAAACTCGCGGCACTTCAAGCAGATGCTCCGCTCTCAGTTCGACGACCTCGTACTGCGCCTGCCCATGGCATTCTTGGCTGCCGACTTCGAGGAGCTCAAGCACGACCAGCTCGCGGGCTCGACGTGTACGTCGGCGTACATGTACACGCTAGACCCGGCCGCGCAGTTCTGGGCGCCTGGCGTCGAAGTAAACCTCACTGTGGCCCAGGTTGGCGACACACGCGCGCTGATCTGTGATAACCAGGGAAATTTACTCGGCCTTAGCACCGTGCATCATGCAGACTCCGTTTACGAGGCGGACCGGCTCCACCACTACGAGTTCGGCTTTAACACCACCACGGACGGGCTGCAGCGCTTCTTGCAGTACGTGAACACGCGCTCGTTCGGTGACTTTCAGGGGAAGTCCCGCGGAATCTCGGCTGAGCCGGACATGGTCGAGTACCAATTGGGACCTGGCAAGGGCAAGCTGCCCGGTGATGAGGCGTTCCTCGTGCTCGTGTCTGACGGCGTCACGGACTACGCCAGTGACCAGGAGATTTGCGACATCATCATCCAGAAGGCTGCAAGTGGCGGCTCGCACCGAGGGACTCCCCAGGACGCGGCGCTCGAAGTCGTGTCCTACGTCGGTATGCTTGGTACCGCCGACAATGCCACAGCGCTCGTTATTCGCCTTGGAGGCTGGGGCGAGTGGTCCCAGTGGCGGGACCGCACGGGCAGCCAGCGCGTGCGTCGACTCAAACAAATGCTCAGGCGTCAATAACCAGCCCCAGTCCTGGGCCTCTCGCTCCAAAAGCTGCCGTTCACTGTTGAACCTGGTAACACAAAATTGAAACTGACTGTTAAAATCTGTCGATCGCACAACGGTGCTTTTCTAGATGTCTTTTGTGCGCCCGTTGTAAAAAGAGAGGGCCTGCACGTTCACAAAAGGCCCCTGGATTAACGCGTGCGCATCAAGGCTCTGTGATTTTGTTAGCCCCTTCAAGCATCTGGATCTGTGAATTATCATCTACTAAAAACTGTGCAATTTGCTTAACGAGGAAGAATTGAATTGCAAGTGCAAGTGGATACTTGCGCGTGCGCCAAAATGGCTACCCCACATAACATGCTCAAACCGCCGCCGGCTTTAAAGAATTACGAAAAGCATGATGGTGCTCATAATAGCACTTGGGAGGGGGCCAAAGATAATAGCGTTTTATTTTTCAGAAAAATTGATAGACACTTATCTTGAATACGAGGGCGTTCGTCATACAGCCTGATCGCCCCGCGGCCTTGACCCCGCGGCCTTGACCCTCCTCCCCTCCCCCGTCTTCTTTGAACGAGGGCCCTGCGTTCGACCGTGCTTGGGGTACTTAACCCTGCGTCCCACGAATGCGTTCACCGCACGTGAAATGGCGTATTTTCCAAAGAGGCGTATGTTCGGATCTGATTTCCACTCCAGTTTAAGGCTCGCGGTTCATTTAAAAGAGCAGTTTAAAGCATAGGCATTATTCCCAAGATTGGTTAGTTTGGGTGCTTTTTGTTTACCATGGGCTTCACGGGCTCTTCCGATTCACAGAAAGTAGTGCACGTAGTTCATGCGCGCACGAACTCGTCAAGCAGTAGCGGAGAAGAGGCACCGGGCCATGTCAATGCGGTTTCGTATGACACGGAATCACTGACCGAGTTGAAGGTTGAAGACCAGCTTCGGCGCGGGCTCTCTTCTAGACAGGTCTCTATGATCGCCGTGGCCGGAGTCATCGGCACTGGTCTATTTCTGGGAACAGGCAAAAGCTTGGAGAAAGGTGGACCCGCATCTATGCTTATTTGTTATGCAGTTGTGGGTGCGATTGTCTACTTTGTGATGGTTGCTCTTGGCGAAATGGCGACCTATATGCCTGTCGCTGGCTCCTTTTGCACGTATTCGACACGGTTTGTTGATCCCGCCGTTGGATTCGCCCTTTCCTGGAACTACTGGGCTAACGATGCAGTCTCTGTAGCATCGGACCTGACGGCCCTGCAGATCCTGTTCAAATACTGGACAAACTTCCACTCCTGGATCATCGCTCTCATTTTCTGGTTCTTTGTTCTCGCAATAAACCTCATTTCAGTCAAAGCTTATGGAGAACTCGAGTATTGGCTAGCACTACTCAAAGTGGTGACTATCTTTATCTTCGTCATTATTGGCATCGTTGTAAACTGTGGTGTCAACGAGGAGCACAAGTATCTCGGCTTTCACTACTGGTATATCGACGACGCCCCATTTGTACATGGCTTCCGCGGGTTTGCGTCGATCTTTGTCACTGCTTCCTTTGCATACGGTGGAACCGAGTCAATTGGCGTGACTGCCGGCGAGACAAAGAACCCGCACCGCACAATGCCCCGTGTCGTGCGCACTGTGTTCTGGCGCATTGTCATCTTCTACCTCCTCACTGTGCTTATTATTGGCATAGACGTTCCTTGGACGTGGCCAAACTTAGACACCGGGGACACAGTGTCGTCTCCGTTCACAATTGTGTTCCAAAGAGTGGGATCTAAGGCCGGTGGCTCGTTCATGAATGCGGTGATTGTGACATCGGTCATTAGTGCGTGCAACCATGCTCTCTACGCAGGCACACGAATCATGTACACGATTTCTGTAGAGGGCTACGCTCCGCGATTCATGGGCCGCTTGTCCCGGACCGGCGTCCCATACATTGCTCTGCTGGCTACTTGGGCAGTCTCAGGTCTGTGCTTTGGCGCTTCATTCATAGGAGATGGTACTCTTTGGACGTGGCTGCAGAGCCTGATTGGTGTCTCAAATCAGATTTCCTGGCTGATCATTGGTATCACCGCCTTGCGTTTCCGCAGAGGCATGAAAGTCCAAAATAAGACCCAAGATCTTGTATACAAGAACTGGACAGCACCTTGGGGCCCGTGGGTCATCGTGGTGTTGGTAACCCTGATCATTCTCGTCCAGGGATGGTCGTCTTTCTCTCCATGGAGCACAAGCAGCTTCTTCCAAAACTATATCGAGCTTGGGATCATGCCGGTCATGATCGTGGGCTGGAAACTGCTCAAACGTACGAAGTTTGTGCGTGCTGCCGAGATGGATCTCGTCTCTGATGTCTATGTAGACACAAAGGCTGATACTGTTGAAAATGCGTACCAGGATTCTCTCAAAGGCTGGCGTAAATGGGCATACGAGCTGAAGTCATTCTTCGTCTAACAGCTCATAAAAAAACTTATTTATAATGATTACTTTAATGACCTCTTCGCACAATTTGATGGTGTTTCTTATTATGTCTTAAGGAGCCCCAAATCGCCTACAAGATACAAACAGAGAGATGATGATGCCTATCATAATATTCAAGGTTCACAATGTTATGCAATGGCGAGTTTCACGACGTAGAAGTCCATTTAGGAAATCTTAGCCGAAATACGTGCCCCACATAGGCCAATTTTTCTGGATATGATACGCCCCGGCATGCAGAACGTGGTTCTAAAAAACGTATTTTCCCTGAAACTTTCACTACACTGGAAATAAGGTTTCGTACATTTTCACTGAAGTCCTTTTGGAACAATGAACCAACGCTTAAGTTGAGCTTTGTGCGTGCTCCATCTATGTCAAAATCGCGTATCTCAGAGCTGCTTTTAACCCTGCATGACAATGTGGTATATGCACGTGAAGTGACGCTTCAGCCGCGAGGCGCGTTGACTAGCCCAGTCTCAATTAGCTATGTGCCGCGCCGCGCCGTGCAGGCGACGAAAGGGCTCACTAACACATGATATATATAAAAATAAAAACTGGACTTAAAATACTAACAGTTTGAATAATCTATGCTTCAACAATGGGGTCTTCAAAGGTCACCGGCTCCATAGAGGTCGTGGACACGAGCATTTCGCGCACTGAATCACAGTTTAGTAGTAGTGAGCCAGATACACTCAATGGAGCGCCTATACAGGACAAAGAAGCACAAGCCCAAGTGAGGGTCGAGGACCAGCTCTACCGTGGGCTCTCAACGAGACAAGTGTCTATGATAGCCATTGCTGGCGTTGTGGGCACTGGCCTGTTTTTGGGTACTGGCAAGAGTTTGCAGGAGGGTGGCCCGGCATCTATGCTCATCGCATATTCAATTGTTGGCGCTTTAGTGTTTTTGGTCATGCTGGCACTCGGCGAAATGGCGACTTATATGCCAGTTGCCGGCTCTTTCTGTACATATGCGACTCGGTTTGTTGATCCTGCCGTTGGCTTCGCGCTTTCGTGGAACTTCTGGGCAACTGAAGCGATTGCCCTGGCTTCCGACTTGACGGCTCTGCAGATCGTGTTCAAATATTGGACAACCTTCCACTCGTGGATTGTCGCCCTCATTTTCTGGGTCTTTGTTTTGGCGATCAATCTCATTTCAGTAAAAGCCTACGGCGAGCTCGAATATTGGCTTGCAATTCTCAAAGTTGTTACGGTCTTCGTTTTTGTGATTGTTGGCATCATTGTGAATAGCGGTGTGAATGAGGACCATAAGTATCTTGGCTTTCATTACTGGCATATCGAAGATGCGCCCTTCGTGCATGGGTTCCCGGGCTTTGTCTCCATGTTTGTCACTGCTTCATTTGCTTATGGTGGTACAGAGTCAATAGGACTCACTGCTGGCGAAACTAAGAATCCACACCGGGTTATGCCTCGTGTTGTGCGTACTGTCTTTTGGCGCACACTATTTTTCTACGTCCTGACTGTGCTAATAATTGGGATTGATATTCCGTGGACGTGGCCTAATCTGGACACATCTGCCACCGTCTCTTCTCCATTCACCATAGTGTTTCAACGAGTCGGTTCGAAAGCAGGAGGGTCATTCATGAATGCGGTTATCCTCATGTCTATTATCAGTGGTTCTAACCATGCTCTTTACGCGGGCACGCGAGTTATGTACTCAATGTCACGACAGCATTTTGCACCGCAGTTTGTAGGGCGCCTCTCTCGGACGGGCGTGCCGTATGTTGCGCTGGCCATTACTTGGGCCGTTTCTGGCCTGTGCTTTGGCGCCTCGTTTGTTGGCGATGGCACGTTTTGGACGTGGCTACAGAGCCTCATCGGTGTCTCTTTTCAACTAGTGTGGCTCATAATTGGAATCACATCTCTACGATTTCGTAGGGGTCTGAAGGTGCAAAACAAGACTTCAGAACTTATTTACAGGAACTGGACGGCTTTCTGGGGTCCCTGGATCGTCATAATACTGGTTACACTCATAATCCTCGTTCAAGGGTGGACGTCTTTTGCTCCTTGGAATGCCAACAAATTCTTCCAGAGCTACTTAGAGCTCGGAGTCATGCCTACGATGATCATTGGATGGAAGCTTGTGAAGCGCACAAAATTTGTTCGCGCCGAAGAAATGGACCTCGAGTCTGATGTGTACGTTGACACCGAAGCTGACGACAAGGCGAATGTTTATGAAGAATCGCTTCAGGGCTGGCGGAAGTGGCTGTTTGCACTGAAGTCGTATATTGCGTAACAGACTAATCTAAAAGTTGTGAGGCGGCGTTTCGCCAAATAAGCAAAATATAAATATGAGGGAGTATGTACAAACCGATGAAGCCATGAGGTACTCTGTGAACTCGTAGTTGGCAGCGCTGAGTCCTAAAGGGCGTGAGCGAGTGAGAGCTGGTTACTTCTTCTTTCCAAACACGTGCCGAATGCGCGTTGGTGCATAGTCTCCGAGCTTTGTGCCGACCATATGCTCCGTGATTTTGAACTCGTGGTATGCGCGGCCGTTGTGCACCTGGAACGTGAGCCCAACAAACCCGGGCAGGATCGTGCACGCGCGAGCATTTGTGCGGATCGGGACCTTCTTCTCCTTGGCCTCCTTCACGGGCAGAGGAACAATGAACGGGACCTTCCACGCAGAGCGCTTGAATACGGCCGGCGTGGCTCTCATTTTCTAGGACGTGGGTGAGAAGTCGGCGTTAATGGTGCAGGCTAAAGGTGGTGCGGGTTTCAAAAGTGAAATTTTAGATAAGCAGCGACGAGAGAGTATAGTGCGCGCCAGGTCTGTGCAATTTCAGTGTGGATTGCCCAAAGCAGCACCAGTACAAGTGCAGAATTAAGTAGTTACCAAAAATTAAGCGCATTTTTTTTGCGTTTGTGCTTATGAGGCTCAGGCTGGCGCTGCCGCAGCATTCAAGTTCGTGCGTCGCACCGCTCACGCCCTTGGTGGTTTGTATCACGTGCGCGAGTCCCCGGCCCGCCAAAAAAATAAATTATATACCGTACCAGTGTTTATTTATTACATTCAGGGGCCGTAATTGCAAGCTGGAATTGCAAGATGGAGGATCCTCCGGTTCGGCAGCAGCCCCCGCAGGAGGGGCCTGAGACACCGTCGCGGTTTTCGGTTGTGTTAGAACGCTTCAGACAGACGCATGCGCGGCAAGTCGAGTCGCAGGTGAAGTGGGAGCGGATTAAAGAGACGCGGCGCGCAAAGGGAGAGGATGAAGAAGAACTAAAGCTTGTTGAGCCCGAGCCCGTGAAGGCGGAGGGGCTCACGGCGCTCCCGCAGCCCGAGAAAGTCGCGGCTGGTGGCCGGCGGCACGGCCTAGACTGGCCCGTAAAGCCACAGTTCGTGTCCCCTGACACGGTAAAACCGTTTAAGGAGCTGGGACTCTCTGCAGAGACGTGTGAGCGGCTGGCTGAGCTTGGCTACGAGTCTGCATTTGCCGTACAGGCATCCGTGATTCCGGCCGTGCTGCGGGCGCAGCGTAAAGTGGGTCCGGATCCGCTGCCAGCCGTGCTTGTGAATAGTTTCACGGGCTCAGGTAAAACGCTGGCATACACGGTGCCCATTGTCGAGACGCTGCGCACGCGCCGGGTCCCGCGGCCGCGCGCGCTCGTGCTATTGCCGACAAAAGTGCTCATGACGCAGGTCCAGCAGGTGTTTGAGACGCTGTGCAAGGGCACGAAGCTGCGGATCATGACGCTAAAGAGCGACCGTGCGCTGTGGCGTGAGGCCGAGATCCTTAAAACGGACGTGCCAGACATTCTCATCACAGCGCCGGGTCGGTTAGTGGACCATCTTAGTGAGATGCCGAATCTACTTGATGACCTGCGGTTTGTGGTTGTAGACGAGGCCGACCGGCTGGTAGGCCAGTCGTTCCAGAACTGGACGGATGCTTTGGCCCGCGCACTGCCGTCACCGCAGCGACCTGAGTTTGGCCGTGGTTGGAAGCGGCCTCCGCAGCGGCTCGTGTTTAGCGCCACGCTCACGCGCGACCCGTCGAAGCTCATGGCTCTGCAGGTCGACTCTGTGCCGGCGACGCCCGAGTTATTTGTCGTGGGCTCGCAGACGCTCGATGGACTGGACGAGTTCTCGCTGCCTGAGCTGCTTGAGGAGCGTTTGTTGCGCGTGAAGACCGTTGCAGACAAACCCCTCGCGCTCACGAGCGAACTCTACAAGGTCGACGGCCGCACGATTGTGTTTGTGCGCAGCAACGAGGCCGCGGCGCGGTTGGCGCGTCTCATTGAGATCGTGTCTGATGTTGTGTACGGGCAGCCGCTTGTAGCGAGCCGGTGCTCGAGCGAGATGCGGGTCCAGGACCGGCGCCGCGTTCTGCAGCAATTCGGTGAGCAGGATAACGGCGTTCTCGTGTGCACGGACCTCATTGCGCGCGGTATCGATATGCATGTTGCATGTGTGGTGAACTACGATCTGCCGCTCGGCTCGCGCGAGTACGTGCACCGCGTGGGACGCACAGCGCGCGCCGGCGCCGAAGGCACGGCATGGACGCTGGCGATCTCGAGTGCCGAGCGCAAACACTTCTGGATCATCCAGAACGGCATCAGCCGCAGCCGGCGCATCGGCGTCGAGGAGATCGTGCCTGCTGTCGACGCTGCGAAGTACGAGGAGGCAGTACGGCGGCTTGGCGAGGAGGTCATGTCGTAAATCATGCTGTAACATTAATGTATTTATTTATTTCCATCTGCTTGATTGATAATGGACTCTAAAAGGTTAGCTCAGTCCCGAAAGATGGTATAACTTAAGGCTCATAGATGTCACCGAAGTTGATAAGAGGTCATCATTACACTTACATTTTGTGCCCCCAACACGCTGCTCCACCTTTTTTTATTGGGCGGTGGGTTTTGCGTGTGCGACTGAGTCAAGTAAAGCCTAAGTAAGGCTCTCTCTCTTCCCCCACTCCCCTAAGGTGAAGAAAAGTTTCGGCTCGGTCTGGCCGCTTTGAAATGCATACAAATCACGGGTCACGTGGTGTACTGGGCCGGGGTCCGCTGCAGCAATGTGCATGAATGTCGGCAGGCCCGCTAGGCATGCAAGGGAAAGGTGCTCTGCAGAAAAAATGAGCGCCAGTGTTGCCGTAGTGAGGAATTCGCAATTATGAGCTGTAAATTTCTCCCATTTTCTCAGCGTGGCGGCATCTTGCCGCGCCATCCGCGGGCGCGCTTTTAAAGCGACGAACCGCTGGACACGCGATGTGTAATCAGCGTGAAACCCTGACGAGGTGCAAGCAGGTGGAGAGAATATACATTGCACATAAACCCACAAGCGGCGGCGCAGGACCGGGAAGAAGCGCGCGTGAATTCATGAGTCGCCAGGGCGAGACGGGCAGCGGAAGCGAGGAGCCCGAAGTGGACCTCACCCGCGTGGCCAACGCGCCGTTTGTGAATAAGCTCTGGCGCATGGTCAACGACCCGAAGAACGAGAAGTACATCCGGTGGATGCCTGGCGGCAAAGCGATCCAGATTGTGGACCGCGAGGGCTTCGAGAAGACGCTGCTGCCCGAGCACTTCAAGCACAAGCGCTTCACGAGCTTCGTGCGCCAGCTGAACATGTACGGCTGGCACAAGGTGCAGGACTTGAGCGCCGGCACAATGAACAGCAGCGAGGAGCACTGGCAGTTTGCGTCGCCGTACTTCATCCAGGGCCACCCAGAGCTGCTGCCCAACATTGTGCGCAACCGTGGCCACAAGTCTGGCCCGCAGAAGATCGCCGACGATGCAGACGTAAAAGACGACAATCCGAACCTGAAGGCCATTTTAAAGGAGCTCGAGACAATAAGGGCCAAGCAGATCAACATTGGCGAGGACTTGGGCCGCATGCGCAAGGATAACGAGATGCTGTGGTCCGAGTACTACCAAACGCGCGAGCGCTACGACAAGCATAGCCAAATGCTCAGCCGTATATTGCGGTTCCTTGCCACGGTCTACGGCAACCAGAACAAGCTTCTCGACCTCTCGAACCAGGACCGCTTCATCGAGGCCGCGCCAAACTCGCAGCAGCCTTACAACATGGAGCTGCTGCCAGCTAGCTTGGTGCAGCAGCCGTTTGCGGGCCAGCCGCGCGGCCGCGTAACGCCGGCGTCATTCGACGATACTGGCGCCAGTGACCTCAGGGAGATCGAGCAAATGCACAACCAAATACAAGAGGCCGGGCCGGCGGCCACGCCGAACAGTGCGAGCTCGGCGAGCACACCGGCCTCCGTTTCTGCCTCGGACCGCGCTTCGGACCGCACGTCGGACATCGGCTCGGTTGCATCTGGGACTGGGCCTGCAGAGGATTCGAAGGTAAGCCCGTCAAAGGCGCTTGTACCGTCGCGGCGCGTGTCGCAGGCCCTCGTGCCGCAGCCGCCGCGCCGCCCGTCTTTGCGCGCTCCCCCTCAACTTCAGCAGCCCCAGCCGCCACGTCGGCTCGAACCGTTCACAAACGGCGGTTCAATAGAGCCTCTACCCTTAGATTCAGAGCAACAACCCGACCCACAGCTGCAGCTCGGCCCTGACTTTGGCGGCAACGTGAACGAGGTGGACACGGGCCTAGACGACGACCCGACCAAGTTCTTCCCAGATCTAAACGACTTCACATCGGCCGGCGTTGATCCACCGGTTACGAGCCAGGCGGATCTAGACCAGATCACACGGGAACTTACGCAAAATGGCACGTCCCTTCAGAATATCCAGGACTGGATCAACAAGCACTCGCTCGCTGGTGAATACGGGAGCGGCGACGACAGCAGCCTGGGCGACAGCGACGGCCAGTTTAACGTCAACGACTTTCTCACAGACGACCCGCAGGCCTCTACAGTGTCCACGGCGCCGCCGCCACTCGAGGCCGACGACCCGCTCTCGACGCTCGAGGACGGCATGCCTAGCCGGAAACGGGCCAAGGCCGCATAAGTTATACCTATTTATGAGTTTCACGAGTCTCTTTAATCTCCTGCTAATTGCCATGTAGAGTGCTATACGAGATTCAGATCGATTTTTTTAAAATTATGTGCCGCAGATGCTGCTGCTACTACTTCCCCTGCTTAGTGCGGTCGTTAATTAGGGATCGTATGAAGCTAATCTTGGTGAATCTGGGGGCCCCAGAAGTACGTACCGACTAAAGTCCAGCACTTCAAATAGAATCAAACGCAGTATAACTCATCATTTAGTGCATATTTGCCGTCCCTGTTCCTAGGCTCTAAATGCACGTCCGATTTAAAGGCCTGTCTGCGCGGCCCTAGGGCGCAGATAACCACCGTGCGCGCAAGGGTAAGGGCGCGGGGCCGCGATGCCAGCGATCAGCTTCCCTGCCCACACAGACTGTAGTAGCGCCTTTTCCTGTGCATACCGACTCGGCTCTGTACGGTTTTGGCGAGCGAGGGCTGGTGGCGCTGAACAGTTGGCGAAATGCTGAACTTCTTCAAGTCGTTCTCGTCTAACATCCACTACAATTACTCCGTCCAGTCGCGGCCGTCATTCACAGCCGGATGCTGGGCCGTCTACGACGCGAAAAGCAAATCCACGAATGAGCCGGTTAGTGTTTTCGTGCTGGACAAGAAGTCCGCATCCGAGGCGATTGCTGCGAACGGTATCAAGCCGCGCTCGGCTGTGCTGGCCGAGGTATGGGAGTTTGCAAAGCGCGGCGTCGAGCAGCTCACAAAGCTGCGTCACCCGGCGGTCCTTCGGCTTGTTGAGCCCCTCGAAAGCTCGAAGGGCTCGCTCTCATTTGTTACCGAACGGGTTACGGGGACGCTGAATGTCGTGTCGAACTCGGAGCTTGACGAGCTCGCCATCGTGCGCGGCCTGACTACCGTCGTGCAGGCGCTGTCATTCTTGCACGAATCACTGGGCATTGTACATTCAAACGTGACACCTGAAACAGTGTTCGTGGATGCGCAGGGTGACTGGAAGCTGGCCGGCCTCGAGTTCGTTGTAAACTTTGAGGAGCACAGCGGCTCTGAGTACTTCCTTCCTCAACTGGATCCTCGCATGCCCAAATACATGCAGCCCCCTTACGACTTTCTTGCTCCAGAAATGGTCATCAACAAACGCGTCTGCCCTGCGAATGACGTCTGGAGCTTGGCATGTCTCATATACACGCTGTTTGTGCGCAAACCCCCGATGCATACGCGCAACAACCCGTCAGCATACAAGGACGAGCTGCGGCAGTTCATGAAACATATTAGCGCCACAACAACGACCTCAAAGTTCCCAGCAAACCTGCAGCCATACTTACCGGCCCTATTCTGCGAAGAGCCCGAGGGCCGCCTTGGACTTGCAGCGCTTGAAACCACAGATTTCTTCCAAAACCCTCTGATTAAGGCGCTCAAGTCCATTGACGAGTTTGCCGCCAAGCCCGTAGATGAGAAAGTTGCGTTCCTAAAGCACTTCGAGCAGCTTCTGCCGCAATTCCCTAAACAGATGCGCATTCGTAAGATCCTGAAGTTCGCCACTGTCGAGCTAAGTGGGCCAAGAGACCCTGCCACAGCCACGCTCGTGGGCAATGTGCTGTTTGCCGTGTGCTCAGATATGAGCCGACTCACCTTCCAAGAGCAAGTCCTCCCTCTGTTCACCAAGTTGCAGGATTACCTGCAGTTCCAAGAAAGCGCGGCAAACAACCTGGAGGTCATTGCCAGGGCCACCTCAGACAAGGACTTCTCCAAGTTTGTGCTGCCCATGCTCGTGGACCTTCTCAAGCACCACGATGCACAACATGCGCCTATTCAAACCCGGGTGCTGAGCAGCGCTGAGACCTTCAAAGATAACTTGACTATCCCCAAGCTCGAACAGACCCTGTTCCCGGCCGTGATCGACTGCTTTGCAGCCACTCCGGCCCGCAGCGTCAAGGTAGCGGCAACTCAGTGCTTGAGCGTGCTGGTTCAAAAGGGAGTGTCAAAGGCTCTAATTGGCGACAACTTGATCCCGGCCCTCGAGCGGATGAAAACTCGCGACCCAGCAGTGACTGTTGCCGTGTCTAAACTTTGGGAAACGGTGACACCCAAGCTGAGCACGCAACAGGTGTTTGAGCAGGCCGTGCCTCACCTTTTACAGCTCTCTCTCTCAAATCAACTCACTGTGGCTCAATTCAAGAGCATTACAGCCACGATTAGACGCGAAATTGAGACTGTGGAGAAGTCTCAAGTCAAGATTTTGGCTAGTAACAAGGGCCAAGTAGAGGAGGACGACTGGCTGACAAGCCCACCACCGGCAAACACACTGGCAAATGGCTCTACGAATGCAGTAGCAACCCAGGCTCCGAACAAGCCTGTGGCGACGCCCAAGACAATCCCAGGACCAAAGCCTGAGCTTACAGATATCTTTGATGCGCCTGTCGTGTCTTCTGCGGGGGCGGCGCCAGCAACTCAGACGGCTGCATCAAAACCAACGAAACCGTGGACTACATCTCCGTCGATACCGCCGGTCGCATCTGCCACGAAGCCATTGCCGAGCCCGGTTCCCAAAGCTTCGCCAGCGGCTCGGCCGTCCCCTGTACATCCAGCCGCGACCACATCTGTTGCCGTGAAAAACCAGCCAATGAATGCAATGAAACCTACTTCCATGGCTGCCATGAAGCCTACTAGTTTCGCTGCTCCGCAGGCTGGTATGATGATGCCGCTCGTCCCCACTTCGACGACATTGTCGCCTACACCTGCTTCGACAAGCGCCGGTTCTGCGTCTATGCCAGTATCATCGTATGCGGCACTGCAGCCGCTGAGCAGGCCACAGCAGCCAAGACAGACAAATACAGCAGCAGCGGCAGCAGCAGCAGCAGCCACAGATGATTTCGGCTCGTTCGTGTCGAGCTCGAACGGCGACAGCCTCATCTAGCAGAGCATTAACGTACATAACAGCTTCTCCTTTTTATTTATTTTCTACGCAAAGATATGGCCCAGCATGATCTGAGTAGCGCGCAAAGCCTCGTAGCGCACCTCTGCGTCCTGGTCGGCAATGAGCTCCATGAGCCTCTTCTTTCCACCCTGGCGCGCAATCACCTCAGTTGCCTCTGGGGCCTGAGTGATGATGGCACCTATATCGTGGCACGCCACGGCAAGAGTGATGCTATCCTCAGTAGTGTTGACGAGCTGCAGCAACTCTTTGAACACCGCCCAGTCGTGCGCCTTGAACTCGTCGATGTTCTCGATCCAGAAGCCCATGTTGCGGTGAACAGGGGACCATCGAAGGTGCTTAACGTGCAGCTCGGCTGCATATTCCTCGAAAGTCGTCATTTTTTCCAATGCTGAATTGAGCTGTTCACTAAGGAACGCGAGGTCTTCTTTCAGCTCCTCGTCAGTCCACTTGCGTTCAGACAGCTGGTGACAAACGGTGATCCCGTCTTCGGCAATCATAACCTGTATAGCACTGTGGGATGCGAGGCGGACAAGGTTCGCCAGCAAGGCCACGCTCACACGCACGATCTTCTCCTTCAGCGCGACCCTTGCCACTTCGAGCAGCGGAGAGATCGCGTTAAACTCAGCAACGAGACGCTTCGAACTCTCCTTGTCGAAGGAGAGAATCCAAAGAGCCAGCAAAGCGGCATATTGGACTTGCAGATTGCCCTCTTTCACTAGCTCAATGATGACCGGGATCGCGTCTGCTGCAAACGGCGCAAACGCGGCACGATACTCCGGGTTCTGAAGTAGCTGCGCCAACGTCTGTAGGGCCACGTCCTTCAGATTAGCATCATTCTTTGTGGTGAGAAGGAAGTGCGTTATTGTGAACTTGAACACGGCCTCAATGGTGGCTGAAGGGGCGATGGCAAGCGGCCCTGCGGTGGCCATTACAGTGAGGGCACGCAGAGCAAGCACGGTGATCTGCTCATCGGTGCGATCGAGCAGCTTCGTGAGCGTGTCCCAGGCCTCGGTTTTGCGGCCAAGGTCCGTCGCAAACTCAGGCACCTGGCTGCCGTACTCCTCGATGAACAGCTCGAGATACTTGACGAGGTCGTCCCGGATATCCTTCTGGAACAATTGAATTACAAGCTGCGCATACTCAGACGTTTTTGCACGGACCTGTGCGACGCGCTCGGGCGCCGCAAGCTTGTCCAGCGATTCGAACGACTGCACCTCGTGCTCGGTCACGACATTCGCGCGATTAAGACCCTTCCACGGGATCGGACGCGAGTGAATGCTGCTGCGAATTTCTTCGAGCACCGGGTTGCGCAACATGGGGCCCGTCCTGGCTGCGCGCGGGTCAATACAACAGTGGTAGACCAGCGAGGCCCCTCGATAAGGTAATGGCAGGGCCCGCCTGCCTGCCTTACCCTGGCACTTTTTGACACTCCATACTGCTACCATAAATGAGCGACGACACGGGATCGGAATTTGAGCTCCAGAAACGCGCGGTTCCGGGGAAAAAAAGACCGTTACCAACGCCAATACTCAATTGCCGTCTAGTAAACGAATAAGCATGAGCCGTTCAATTTAATACTTTTGGTAATCTGCCTAGTTTCCATCTCTTAGGTCTCGGCCTTCTGGTCTTGCCTTTTGGTCTCGCACCCCAGTGGTCGCCGCACAGGATGAATTCTTTTGTGGGCCTTTTCAAAGGTAGCTAATTTTGGTGTATCAAGTTTAATGCAATCAATCAGACCCACTGGAGCGATAACAATGCGTCGCACCCCTAGCCCATTGACCTAAGATTTGACCCTGCAGACCAACTTCCGTTGGCGGACGGGAAACCTTAAGCGGCACTGCAAGAATTAAGCGCGTAACATGGTACACGAATCTATATTTGTGTCCCAAAACCTTACTTTGCCGAACTCAATTGACAATCGTATCAGCATTAGCAAAAATCATGAACACCCTTGGCCCTACTACGGTCGGCTTGTCTCAAAAAGTCAAATCATATCAAGCTGTGTGATAGAGTGGAAACTAGCCAAAAAAAAAGCACATTAAAAGCAGAGAAACTGACTATGATATGCTGTGGACTGGAACGGAGTCAGAATCGGCCGCTATAAATAAAATCGTGATACTTTCGAACCACAAAAAATTATTTACATTGTGCATTAAATTACATGCAGCAGATTAGTCCGGCTCATGCGGTCTTAAAAAAGATTAGCTACGGCCCGTGTCTAATGCGGTGTCGGATATCTGACCATTTGGAGATATTGCGCCATAGACCTATAATAAGAGGCAGGCGTGAGCTGAAGGCCCCCGGTGTCTGACTGACCACATGGAAACACCGTTCCGTGAGAAAATCCAGCCAGTACCTACCGATCCTGTTCCCCGCACACTTGTCGCGTCGATGGCCATGCAGTGCCTGTCGCCGACGGGTGCTGATCTTCCAGAGGAAATTGTGAAGCGCGCACGAAGCATTGAAAGTGAGCAGAGGCAGCTCATTGCGCAGCGGGAGAGCTCCAAGCCACACGAATCTCGGCCTCAGAACCTCACTGATACCCCCACAAACTCGCAGGAGAGGGCTCGTGATCCAATAACACCGCCATCCTCCACGCCTACGCAAGCACGCAGCACTGGCTCCTCGCCAATGTCATTGAATGCGAATTCCGGTGAACGCACGCAGCCAAATCGCAGAACGCGCTCTTTTGATGGACGTCGATCTTTGCGACCTCGTGCACTGGACATTAATGCTCTACGACGTGAGCGTCAGTTCAGCGGCCCTTACTCTGCGAATCCTCTACTTCCTCGCAAGCGCGGCAGCTCCGAGGACGAGGCAGAGTCAGCCGGAAGTGACCCGAAATTTAGGCGCGGCGCTGCGAAAGTGCTTGACTGTAATCCACTTGAGCCGAACCCTCTTGAATCTGAGTCCAGGGATTCGAACAGAGGCGTTAGGCTTCCCTTAATTTCACAAATGACCACAGCCCCATTTGTGGCCAGCGGGGGTAGCCGCGCACCGGATAAGCTCTGGCCTCCCTTGTGTACACCATCTCCACGTTCAGGAGTGACCGTCTCCTTACCAGGGTCTGCTAGCCAGATTAGTCTCTTGACACCACCGAGTGCAACCATCCCGAAACCTCACTTAGGCCATTCTAGCCTAACCGCGAAAGACTACGCAAAGCCAGAGAACCAGAAGCCAGAGCTGGGAGCCTTACCAACGTTAGCAGCGCGCATGTCACCCTCTGAGAAGAAAGAGAGATACATGCAGCTATGCAGTGAAATGTGGGATTTAATAAAGGGATAGAAATTTGGATAATAACAAACCCAACCAAAGAGCAGTAGCAACGTCGCTACTAACTAACACACACACTACAGATATTATTAGATATTATGAAAGTGATGCATACCGATGCTCATGCAACTTATCAAGTCGTTGAATGGTAAATTTGATATCTATTTAAGCCACACAGCCACAGCAACTTCCCATAGGATTTTGGGAGTCACTCGCATTGCCAGAAACTAACTGCTAACAATCATAAGAGCTTCCGAAAATAGTGGGCCCTATCTTAGATGGATCACATGCAGGTGCGTAGTTCGGCTCCCCACTCCGGAGAACCCTGACCCTAGATATACATCCACATGCAACTGCCCTTCCTCCGACTTTGTCCCACAAGGCGCTCGCATTGAGTCGCCACGGTGCATGTCTTGGGCAGCTTCGCCAGTGCATTGTGTCGTATCATTCATACGCGCAGTCTGTCATCTCATTGTGTGCGTCTGGGAAGTTTGGAGGCGTCGCATAATGCTGTATTTATTCAGTAACGGCGAGAAGCAGGAGCTTTACGACCGGCTCAGACACGCGGAGACGTTTAACGAGTGGCATGATGTGGCCGTTCAGCTAGACGCGCTATACGCAAATGACGTTTGGCGTGCCTCACCTGAAAGCGCCGATTATGATTATAAACTAATTGGCTCGCTGCGAGCGCGGCTGGCCGAGTTGCGTGAGAAGGGCGCAAAGCCGGAGCTTGCCGAAGTCATCCGGTCGGGGCTTATTAGAAATATGGGAAGCATAGCAGCCATTGAGCTATACACGCGCGCGTATTCTGGAACCAAGTTCTTAATCGAGGACTATATCCACGAGGTCATCTTATCCCTGTATAGCTTAGGCAGATCAGAGGACCGCATGCTCCGCAAGTCGTTTTTCAACGACACTCGCCAAAGCTACGGCCGCACTGCTCTAATTCTGCATGGTGGCTCTCTGTTTGGCATGTGCCATCTTGGTGTGGCAAAGGCACTTCTTAGCACAGACTTGCTCCCTTCCGTCATATGCGGCTCAACCGTCGGCTCTATAGTGGCTGCATACATTAGCAGCTTCCCTAGCGACGAAATCGTACAGGCGATAGAGCGAGTACCCCTTGTAATTTTAGCGGCATGGCCCCAAGGCGCGGACCCTAAACAAACAGCCTTGGGTGGAATTGTGGACAGTGCTCTGCGATCAAGATACACCCCTGAGATCCTCATGTTCCATCGCTTCGTTGCCCGCCATCTAGGTGACATGACCTTTGAGGAGGCATATTTGATCTCAGGTCGTGTACTGAATATCCTGGTTCTTCCCGCCGGGTCACATACGGGGACCTTTTACAACTACTTAACCACACCAAAGGTCGTCATCCGCACAGCAGTGCTGGCGTCAATCGGAACGGGTGAGCTCCCTGGGTTCACTGATGTCGAGATGCTGGTGAAGGACTATGCAGGCCGCGTTCGGCCGCACCCTGATTCACCGTGTGTGTTCTTGCCAGCAAATCACAAAACATACTCACCGCCGCGCAAGTCACCTTATTCCCGACTCGCCGAGCTGTTCAATGTGAACAACTACATAGTGAGTGTGAGCCGTCCGTACTTTGCTCCCATGTTGCTGTCTGAATTCAAGTACCGCGGGAAACCACGCCTATGGCAACAAGCACTTACACTCGTTCGTATGAGTGCCCAATATCGCATTGGACAACTCGCGGACTGGGGACTTGTCTCGCAGACTTTGAAGTCGGTGTTCCTTGACGAAATGATACCTGGCGGATTCCAGGTGAATGTTGTTCCCGAGCCGGATGCTTTGCTGAGAGATGTACTGCTCGTACTTGACACAGCAAATATATGGCAGAAGGCGAAATACTGGATCAAACTCGGGGAAGCGAGTGTATGGCCTCAAATATCAATCATATGGGCTCGCTCTAAGATTGAGTTCGTACTGGAGGAAATGTGCGAACAGTTGAGGTCCACATCATAATTTGCATCATATTTAGTTTTGTAGTTTTCAAGTATAGAATAGAAGTTACACAGTCTAAATTACTTTAAATCTTCATTTGGCAACCGTTTCATTAGATGCTTCGGTTTGGGTCGACAGCCCTGAAGAGCTGTGCGTTCAGCGTATTCTCATTAAAAGTCGATAATAATACACTTGTGAAGGTCAGTAATACGGTTCATATAGGTTTCTATCTGGTAGGTGAGTTTCTCCCAAGAATGACGCCTTCTCGTGGGGATTCGCCAAATAGGAAGTCAGGAACATGGACGTAGGGTTTCGACAAGGGCTAGGCGGATGCTGATGAGTGCAAACTCATTGTTACTCGCTCGTGGCACTCATCGGCTTTAAATTATCACTGCTTTCAAACCACATAAAATTAATGATAACCCCTATTACTATTGCATTCAAATTGAACTGAGTCTTGATCCGGCACGAGATTTGGATTCTTTAAATTGAGGCGTACCGACAAATCAACAAAAATTGTGCAATACTTGAAGTGAGTACATCGGCTTCATTAAGTCCAAAGAATTTAAGCCAGTGGAAGTGTTGTATTTTATCTGATACCTGGCCTTGTGTCTCCTGTATGTTTATCCAAAGGATTCTATCCCATACATGGAACCTGAGTAGGTAACATAACAGGATCCACCACAAGAAAAAAACAACAACATTAAACATGATAAAAAAGCTAGTAAGAGAAGAACAAGGGAATGTATGGACGGAACTCGCTTCCGAGGTGGAGTTCAGCCCCATCAGGAAGCAAGGACTTTCAGGTTATTATGTATGCCTTGTGCGCGTCTTCTGCACATTCAGAGTAAGTATATATTAAATTATCGTATGCCTATGGCCAACTACTAATTTGCTGATCCACGGTTTTCGAAAAGGTTTGGTTGTCTTGAATTCACATTTCAGCATTGTCGGACAGCGAGCTATTTCACTATTTAATATGCAATGCGAGGATGGGCGCGGCAAGGGTATGCGTGCGAGTGAGTTTCTCGATAGCGGCCAGGAGATCGAGTTCAGCGGCTCCATTCCGCCGAATAGCGACGTTTGCTTTGTGGATTCCTCGTTCAACCCACCCAATAACGCGCATGTGAAACTCTCCCAGCTCTGCCGTGAGCGGTTTCCTGGCTGTGTACTCGTACTGTTGCTCTCCACCGGCAATGCGGACAAACCGGCAGTGCCACCGCATGAGCTTGATGAGCGCGTGGCCATGATGGAAATTATGGCACATGACCTTGGCGGCGATGTCAAGCTTGCCCTTACAACTGAGGCGCGGTTCATTGATAAGGCACGCGTTGTAGGTAAGGCTCTACCCAAGAGCCGGGCTGTTTTTGCTATGGGGTTCGATACTTTGATGCGAATTGCTGACCAGAAATACTACGAGGAGCCCGTAAAAGAAGTTCTCGACTCTTTCTTTGCGAACGTTGAAGTTCTGGTCCTGACTCGCGAGCAAGACTCGAAGTCGAAGATGCCGGAGCTGGGCTCTGTCGACGAGCAAAAACAGCTAGAGTCTGCCGCGCAGTTCCGGCCGTTTGTTAAAAACATTCATGTGGTTGTGTCTGCTGCGGATACTGTTGGGGTAAGCTCTTCGGCTGCTCGCAGCTCTGTTGCAGACCTTGTGCGCTTGACCCCACCGGGTGTTGCGCAGTACGTACAAAGCCACAAGCTTTATGGACTTGAATAGAAACATTGTCACCCGGGTCGGTACAGCCCTGGCGCTGTTAAATACATAAATGAGCTAAACGCACGTAGGTCCGAACATACACGCTTGAGAAAGCGGAGTCCTTTGCCTTTTCTGTGTCACTGGAATCTTTCACGAGCCAGCAGCTTAACTCGCGCATTCCTGAAATAATAGTCAAAGTTTGATGAATTTCAACTCGAAACTTTTCTTTACATGCTTTTTCGCTTTTGTGGTTAAGCTCCAGATTGATGAAAGACGCGATTCAAATTAAACGGATAGTTTTAAATAACTTTAGCATCGATGCCAATGCGAATTAAATAGCTACGATAGAATTAAAAAGTACAGACGCGGGCTCCTTCAGGGGCTTTTTCCGGCTGCATGATTCGGCTATTAAGGCACCACTATGAGTGCACTTAAAGAATGTGGAAGAGCAGGGCAGCAACTGTGCCAGCAATGCTAGTGCCGGCAATGACAGCAGGGGCGGCAGCAGCGTTCTTGGACTTGGACTTCTTGCCCGAGGAGCTGCCAGACGACGCGGCAGAGCCGCTGCGCGAAGCCGAGCCGGAGGCGGCGGCGCCAGCGCCAGTGCCCGTGGCCTTAGCCGAACCAGTACCCGAGCTCGTCTTCTTAGACGTAGAAGTAAGGCTAGCCGACACGGTCGTCGACTTACCCTTGCAGACATACTTGTCACCGTGGAAGTCACCGTTGGAGTGAGCCTTGTCGAACGTCGAGCAGTTCAGGAAGTTGTTCGACTCGACATTGACACCACCGTCGACCTCGTCAAGCTTGGGCAGCGACGCAGACGTGAGGTTGCCCTGGAAGTCAATGGCGCCACCAATGGTCTCCAGCTTGGGGAAGCCGAGAATCTTGCCGAAGTGCGTGTTGTTGGCAATGACGAAGCCACCGCCGATCGTCTTCAGGCTCTGGAACGAGGCGTTGCGTAGCTCAGAGTTCGAATTGATCGACAGAGTGCCACCAATCGAAGACAGCGAGTCGAAGCTGAGACCGTACATCGTGTTGTTGATGAAGCCGAGCGACTCGTTGACCTTGTTGAGCTTGGGCATCGAGACGGACGCGCAGTAACGGAATGTAGCGTTACGAGCCCACTCAAGGTTCGGCAGCGAAACGTTCACGTCCTCAGAGTTGTAAGAAATGTCAAGAAGCTGGGAGATCTGCGTGGCCTGAATGGTGATGTCGTTGATGCGCTTGTTGTTGTTCACGTTGAAGTTGTCAACGTGAGACAGGTTCAAACCGTCAAGCGACTTCAGAGCAGTGTCACTAACCAAAATGTTACGAGCGTTCTGCACACCAGCGTTAAACTGAAGCTCCTCAAGAGCAGGCAGCGTCTGCAGCGAGATTCCGCCCAGGTCCGTAAGCTGGGGCATCGAAAGCGTGCTCAGGATCGTGAGCTGGTCGAGCTTGAGCGTGCCGCCAACCTTCTCCAGCGTCGGAGCGGAGAAGCTCGACAGGTCCGAAGCGCCCTCGATCGTGAGGTCACCCGTGATGTTCTGAACGCCGTTTAGCGTAAGCACACCAGCGTCACCGCCGATGGTCAGAGAAGCATCAAAAGTGGAGCAGCTCGCAATCTTGTCGAGGTCCGACTGGCTCGTCGCGTTGATGAACGACGAGCAGTTCTGAGCCGAGGCCAGCGACGCGGCGGCCGCAAGGAAAACAACACTACGAGACACCATCGAGAACCGGAGAACTAGCTTGATGGGAAGTTGTTGCTAGGCAAAGAATACTAGCGAGGGGATCGCCCGGCCTCGTGGTTTTAAAAAAGCCCAGTGTTATGTATGTGTCAGCGACTTCCTGCATATGCAGGGTTCGCCCTTTGTTTTGGTCGCCAGCTTGGGTATATTCCGAGGGGTGGGTATGTGGCTGAACAGTCCCAATGTGCGTCGATATCAGTAAATTCGGCAATCGACACGCAAACGCATCCCTGACATTGCCAAAATTGCCAAACTGGCTTCGTACTATGACCGCTGACACGTAGTCACGCCCTGAACCCCCTGTCGACGTGAAACTTAACGCTACACGGTAACTTATCAACAAACGCGACCTATTTTTGGACCGTCGGCGTACGCCTGAGCGCCGAACATATCGCTTAGTCACAGGAGAGGCGGATGTGGAATTTCGGCGGAATGGCGCCGCAACAAGTTGATTTCGGGCGACGTTATCGCAAGAGCATTGCCCGTAGGTAAACAGTCAAGTGTATCAATGTTTGCCGCCAAAAAACGCAGTCTTTCCTGACTTTAATGGCCTACTCACACGAACGGCTCCCCTATTGAGGCTGAGAACGCGAGACCCTAAACCCGTAAATTATGAGGGCAAGGGCAGGGCAGCGCTGTAAAACATTTCGACGCCGAAGCGCCTTGTGTTCATTGGTGGGCTTGAGGAAAACTGCGTACGTGGCTGGATAATGGCAAGGGTAGTACTCTACATATCGTATACTGGATGGCGGCGACCCCACCACCGGCTGCATCTTAGGGCGGGGGCCTTGCCACGCGAATAAAATATGCGAGGTTTTATGTCTAGCCACACTGCACGTTATGCTTCTCGTGGCGCTGCCACCTCTTCCGTTTCAGGTTATTAGGTGGCGTTGACTAGTCGGTCTCTTCGGGTTCCTGCAGACGCATATTTGTGTTTTTGCTTTTCGCCCATAAACAATTCGATTATGTTTTCGTACCTGCTAGGGTCCGTGCGTTCGCGCGATCCGAATTCCGGGGAGCTGCAGCACAAGACAAAAAGGTGAAAAATAAACATCGTATAGCAGATTTTAGTCTCGGCATGCTGAACTTTTAATTATTGCAGCTACCTGTGAAGATCGCTTAGCGCCCTGGTTATGTTTTTCTCTGTGGAAGTCGCCATAATCGCGGCAGCGGCTATAATATTTAATGGGTTAATCTTTTAAGTAGCAGGCAATAAAACAGACACCCCGCATGCAACATTCAGTATTCGACGCAAAGCTCGCAAAGCTCGCTTAGCGCAGTAGTGCATGTATTCATCGCAGTTGAAACTCAAGCAAGCTCCAAGAAAACAAGAACCGGCTTGCCTTATCGACAGAATTTTATTAAATTTAGAAGAACATGTTGGTTAATTAGTCTTTCGCATATCAAATATACATTAAAATCCATAACTAAAGATATAGAAGGGCACAAATGGGTTTCACTTGAAAATTTCACTTGGTGCTCTCTCTCATATGATTCAACACAGCGTGCATTAAAGTGCAGCAGCAATTAGCGCCAGCCGGCTGTAGGGCTAGCTACACTTGTAATAAATAATTCGGAAACCTTGAAGGGCTCTCATTGGCTGCCGCCCTCAGAGGGTCAGTCAGAACCAGGGCGCTCAGTAGCTGATTATAGCCTTTGTTTGCTCGCTAGGTAGTCCCGAGCCGCCACGGTCAGACCCTCATATTCACTCGGTATGGGGACGGCAGCGCCATTGAGAATGAGCACCTCCGCCGCAGGGAACGCAATGTCGCTTGGCTTGGTTGATCTCAGCGCATGAATGACCATAGGTTCATCCTCATCGCTAACGCCATTCGGGTTTGCTCTGGCAGCCAGGGCCGCGCACATTTTAGCAATATCCCGCTCGGCAATCGCCTTCCTTAGCGCCGCATTGGGCTTCTCGATCTCGGTGATAAATTGCTTCTCAACGTACTTTTCAGAAACAAACTTGAGTCGGGCGGCGGAGTTGGCAGTGCGTGCCGGCTTAGCGGCGAGCGCAGCCTGGGTTCTTGCTTCCCAAATCTGATTCATTTTTTCGTTCGAAACGGCCAGAATAGCAGCGCGAAGGCTGGATGTGAAGCTGACCGTGTCAAGTGTCAGACTGCGAACTTTCGAAATGTGTGCCCCCAACGAACGATGCGCTCCGCCACACTCGATACAAAGTACCTGCAATAAGTTGATAGATACCCACTCCACCCCGTTTGTTGTCTGACATTCCGCACATTGCTGATTACTAGGAATGCGATGGACCTGAATGAGAAGGTCAGACGATTTCTGATGCATTGCTGAGGACATAGACGCTGGTAACGGAGCTGACACGGGCGCTGTTCCCGGCGCTGCTGGTGGGAGTGTGGTCGTTATGGGCGCCACGCGAGGCTTGGTCGAAGGAACTCCCGTGCGCGACACTTTGCGAACAAGTGTGTGATTTTGACGAGGGGACTCAATATGTTCGTCACCACCCTCGAGCCTCGTGCTAATACCTTGCGAGATGGATTGGATCCAGCAGCGCATATCTTCTTCAGAAGTTGCCTGGTAAACACGTTTGTATTGTGGTGTGACAACTTCAAAGCAGAAGCGGCGATCAGTGGTTGTGGACTCACGGACGCTGGCCATAAGCAAATTAATGGGCTCGTTATGCAAGTCCACGCTCTGTTTCCAATTTGTGTACTCGCTGAGAGACCCGCCATCTTGGACGACCCAATACTTGTGCCACTTCAGATTCTGCAGAGCTTGCTTGTTCGTGCTCTGAGAATCTTGTACACCGCCGGGACGACTAGATGCCCACAAAAGGCCCTCCTTGTAGCATCCTCTAGGCCTCGAATCTTGCTGATCGATATCAGGCTCTGTCTGCTGCTCGCTGACCTGCTGTGCCACATCGTTGGCTAATGCACGTCGGCGTTGCAGAGCATCAAGTCGATGCTTTTCCCATTGTTTCGCCGCCGACTTGATGTCGTCAACAACATTATCAATTCGGGGACGCGTATGACTTGCCATCTCACTCCCCAGGGCGATATGAGAATCTGTGATTGTTTGTGCGGCGAGAGCCAAAAGTTGGAGAAGAACCTGCTGCTTAAGGCCACTGGTGATGTCCGTTAGGTAGGCAAAATAAGCGAGTCTTGCGGCGTCAAAGCTCTTCTTCTTGAGTGCAAACTTTTGGTCTGCATGCGCATCGGCGTGGTCTCCACGGCGACGGGCTGCCAGATACCTGGATGTCCAGCTGTAGAACTGAGAGCTGTCTTCTTCAAAGTCCCGTTTATGAGCTTCGAAGCTCTTGATGTCATATTCGTAGAACTGCTGCAAGGGCTCAATTATGCGTGTCGTCAGTTCGTTGAGCGTGGCCTTGCGCTGTCTTTGAATAGCACTGAGGCCCCCCTCACTCGAGCGGCTGAACCAGTCCATGATCGGCTTAAACGGCGTCAGCTCCGTGCGAGCAGCCTCCGTGATTCCCGTGGCTAGCCACTGATCTGCCTCGATGAGGGCGAGCAAGCGCTCTCTGGACATTAATGAGCGCTTCAAAAGCTGCTTAACGCGGGCCTTGAGCGGTCCGATGCGGCGCTCCATCACGGCGAGGGCGCTACGGAACTGCGGGCCATCATCTGAATGCACGACGTGCTCCTGTGCCGGTCTTGGTGCCCTAAAAACTAGTGGATCATGACCCAGTGGTACACCATAGGCAGCCGGAAGCTTCTGTGAGGGGCTCGTCACGTCAGAGTTGAGCGTTGTACTAGTAGTAGAAGGCCCCGGAGTGGAAGGCATATTCGGCAACGGCGGGAACTGCTGCGATGGCTGGAAAGGGGTTGCTGAGGGCACTGCTGGAGGAATGGAAGTGTTTGGAGCCATAGTACCTCCAGGGCTCATTGTGAACTCAGAGAAGAGAAGGCCGTCTCGTGGGCGCTCACTTATCCACAAGGCAGCCCCAGACAAGAGGTTCGGCCTGCCATCAATTTCTTCAAAGAAAGCGAAATGAAGCGGCCATCCACCTGCGCGGTCGGCCTGCGCATCCCAGACCCACAAAAGCTCGGCACGATGGACCTCAGCCGTATCGGTCTCGACGTACTCGCCCACGCGGACCCAATTTTCGGTCTGCTTCTTCAGCACAACATTCTCAAGCTCCTTTGCCGAGTTTGCGTGAGCGAATCCGAGCGCTGGTGAGCCCCGACCTGGAGTTGTGGCGTAGGTGACAGAGAACCGCAGCGTCAGCGACGGCTGGTACGGGACTTGGAGCAGAAGCACCTCTGTTTCTGGATCTAGTACGAACGACAGCGGCTTCTGGTCTGGTCTAAAAGCAACGAGTCGTTGGCTGGCCTGGTCGAACTTTGTGGCCAGAACCACAGTGCTGCTTGCGGGCACGCATTCGGGGCCCGCGGCAATGACATCGCCCTCGTTCAAATATACCTCGCACTTCTGCACACAGAGGCGGCGCGGGTCCGTATTGTAAGCCGCGCCGAGCTGAACCTGGGAACTTACTTGGCCCATGGAGCTCTCGACTTCCGGTGGTGCTTCGGGTAGTCGCAAAACTTAGTCAGGCAGTATTGAACAAAAGCGGAAGCACGCAGTGCAAAAGCAGAGGAGCGCCAACAATGTCTAAGATTCTAAAAGTATTAGCTGGGACAAGTGAGTAATCGATTGATTCAGGCCTTTGGTGTGCCGGTGGGACCTGTGGCCCAGACCGTGCCACCCATTTTGTACGTCCGGCAACGAGAGAGCAGCAACAGCGAGCTGCGGAGGCAAATGCACGACAGATTACCGGCGATGACGTGGAATTGACGGGCTCAGCCCTGTAGTTGTTTTTATAAGAAGTGAAATAATGTGCATTGCTTCGAACGCCTCGTTGCCATTTTATGAGAACAGGCGTTCTGCAGGGCACGCACGCTTCATGCGAGTTGCCACTGCCAGTATCGCGCAGCAATTGTCGACTGAAACGGCACTGAAACTTGAGCCAATTTGAGTCGCTTTATGCATTTAAAAATATAACGATAATGCCGTAGAAGATGCGATTGGTGATCTGTTTTCCGTACTGCTGCGCCTCGCGAATCGAAGGCCAAAAAAAAGTGAATACTCCTCGATACATGCTCTTTTAGTAGTTGTAGAACGCTAGGTTTATCTCTAGGTTTATCGCTACGTGTATCGGCTGCGCGAGCTGTTGCGAACTATGCGCGAGTTCTTGCACTGTAAAGTTAGAGAATTTATGTGCGGCCACACATAAACGCACACTTTGTGCCGCCTTGTTCCACGGCTCTTATTATGCAACATGAAAACTACATATAACTGACGCATAGATCATGCTCATGCAGGCAGCACCGCTCAGCAACGTTTAAATACAATGTATTCAGTAAAGAAATGTGAACAGTAAAAAGGCCGCTTCTGAACCCCTTTCTAGTAACATATAAATGGTGGTCACAAGTGTTTGACACCTGCAGGCCTTCAGTTATGGGGCTTAGTGCGCGGCCGGCGCTCAGAAAGCGTGTCCAAGTCCACTGCCTCGCTCAGGTGAGCAGCGCGGTGTGCCGTAGGCAGGACTGGGCGGGGCGAGAAGGTTTCCGTAGTCGTGTTGCGGTTACGCGGGAACAGCAGCTCAACATTTCGCGCGTTCTCCGTAACTTGCCGGTCAGCGAACTTCTCGCGTTGAGTTTCTATAGCAGCAGTATCCGTTTCGGGCGTCAAAAAGTGGGAGATGGCGCGGTCCGAGTAGATGCGATCGTAGGCAAGCAGACCACCAAAGCCGCCCACAACGGCGATCCACTTCACGTAGTACGAAAGAGGCTCCTCAGGGCCGTAGTGGACGCCGTGCGCGTACCGTCGCTGAGGCTTCGCGAGGCTGGTGCGGCAAGCACTCCGGGTGATGCGCAGCATTAACAGAGGAGTCCTGGCTACTAACTAACGAATCTGCTGAAACTAAACTGGGGCTATTGGCCGTAGTGCTACCACTGACTAAGCAACGACCCGCTTGATACCCCTAATCGCTGCCAGACAGGAGCTCAAGGATGTGCTCGCTTATTATGGCCTGATAAGCGCACAGACGGCGCTCTCGGCGCACTAAGGGTCGCGGGGAAGCGATCCAACATTAATTTCTGTATAGTAGCCGGTAAGGGCATCACCACCAAAAACGATCAAGGGTAAGGGCATTTCATCACTGGACCGACCTTGCCTAATCCGGAGGAGGGTTTCCTGTTATTGGCAAATTTGCCCAGAAGCCTGTGTTTGTGAGGTATGCCAGGGCCGGGCACGCCACATAATGTTGCAATTTCGAATTCGCCACGCGCCAGTTCCGCTCAGGGTAGTCCTGGCTCCGTTGGGTCGCCCCCCTTGGCCGCGCCCCAGGCGCGCTTGCCACTGCATCAGCAACAGTGGAGCCCGCTGAATCCGGCAGCCACGCCAAACCAGGTCCCGCCTCAGCAAGATCTGTCCCAGGCGGCACTCGGCCAACTCGCGGGCCTTCCGCCGTCTCTAAGCTCGTTGCTCAATCTTCACTATTCACCCCAAACAAGCACCTCACCAGCAGCAACTCCGGGACATCCATCAGCTCCACCAACTCCGAACCCATTGCAGGGACAACTCCCTCAAGTAGCTAATAGTTTGCTCTCTGCCTTCCAGCCGTTGGGTGTTCCGCTCTTCCCAGGGCAGAATGTACAACCACTTCTTGGCGGTGGACACCAAGCAGTATTGCAGCAACTCAAGGCGTCGTCAGATTTGCAACGCGTCGTCCAGACCCAGATCCAGTACCTTGTATCGTCCTTGCTACAGTCTGGGCTGACAATTGACCAAATATCACTTTTAGTGGCTCAGGGCCAGCCCTCCTCTATTGGCGCACAACCTTTCGGGTTCCCTCCAGTTCCACAACAACAATTCCAACCACCAGCCACTCCACAGCCTCAATTCCCGAACCAGGGCCTCGAAGGCCAATTATCTGCTCCCCGCGAGACCCAAAGTCCCGCTCTTAATTCTTCAAGCGGGGTTCCAGCGCAAGAGAGCCAGCCAAACACCACACATACACGGCAAAGCCAGCCGCAGGGCCCAATTCAAGGTCCAGTGCAAGGTCCATTGCATCGTGTAATGCGAGGTTCAGTGCAAAGTCCAGTGCAAAGTCCAGTGCAAGGTCCAGTGCAAAGTCCAATGCAACAGCAAAATCCGTCTCTATTTCGCTCAATTCTTCCTGCGTCGCCAAGGCCTCTAGGTGCCGGTGCCTTACCCCCAAGTCTGATAGGGCAAAATATACCGTCGCAAGATTCTCCATCGCAGGATTCAACGTTACACGATTTGCCGTCACAGGATTTATCGGCACAGAAAGGACTCTCGCCGAATGACGGAGAGTCCAAGCTGCAATTCTACCAACGCCAGCTCGAAACGACAACGCTTCAGTACCAGCAGCGACTGCAGCAGCGACTGCAGCAGCGGCAGGATGAAGAAGCCTTGAATCTGAAACAGCGTTGGATGAGGCCTCAGTCAAGTCAACCGCAGACACAAGGCCAACCAAGCAGCTCAATTCCGTCGTCCGCACCGTCGTCCGCACCGTCGGCTGCACCGTCGTCTGCACCCAGTGAGAAGAGGCGTGTTGATCCGGATAGATTCAGGCACGTCATTCCTGAATCGCTCAACAGCCATCTTACGAGATACGTGAAGCCAAGCGATCCGTCTTTCTTTGGGACCAGCTTCTTGCCAGGCGGTGAAATCATCTCAGAGGATACGCTGAAAGTGCGACGCCTGTCCCCAGTCACAGAGGCTGCCAAGAAACCTGAGCGACCCGCAGGACGACCCCGTACAAGGAACAGAGTCGACAATTTAAATTCGAAGGAGGATCTTAACCGTCAATCGCGCGATATGTCCATCACTGTTTCCGATAACGGCGACGCCTCTCATAATTCAGGCGCGTCGCCCCAGCGAAAAGGCGCGTTTTTTGCTCGTTTCGTTGAGGTTAATCCTGCACTGAAATCTCAATGGAGCCAGCATCACATAGGCCGACCGCCAAAAGAACGAAGTGTTACTGAACGAAATGTTTCTGAGCCCGAGCCTGAGCCGAAGATCGAGAGCAACGGCGAATCTGGATCTGAAGCTGAGCCCGAGAACAAGGCACCAAAAAGGCGGGGACGTAAGCCGGGTACACAGAAACAACCGCGTCAACGCGTCGGGCTTGGCGGTGATTCGATGACACGACGCGAGGCGCGAGCGTTGGAGAGGCGCCAGAGAGATACACGCGCGCGTGGCGCTAACCTGGGCGCGAAGAAACAAGCAAAGAAGGTCGCCGCTGAGGATACTTCAGAAGAGGATCTAAAGCCCACTTTTGAATCCACACTGCCTCCGCCCGTGCAGCCTCAAGGCGCTCGCATGTCACTCGCCCAAACTGAGAAGCCGGCATCGAGACGAAATGCTAACGCTTCGAGGAGGGCAGCGGCAGACAAGACGCCAGCAAGACGCTCACGCCGGGATAGTCACTCCAAAGAGTTACTAGCGGCCCGGAACTCAGGTGCGCCACCGCCCGTAATGCCTTTGAATGCAAGGGCCAATAACGAGTCTGACGAGAATTACGATTCTGACTCCTCTGACACGAGAGAGCAGTCTGAAGAAGAACTGGTGCACTCGGAGGAAGACGATTGGGCGCCAGGCGCTGGCTCGGCAGCGTACAAAGCGAAACGCCAAGCAGAGAAACGCAATCTTGACGCGAAGCGACGAAAGCAGGGAACGAGTCAATATTATTCCATCAATTCATCCGACTCGAGCTCTGAAGAGAAGACCCCTAAACGAGGAAATAATGGGCACCGCAGAGCATGAAACGCATCAAAGCGATCATTTTCGCTGAATGTCCAAGAAGTAATATCAGAGACACAGCACGCATTGATTCAGAATGAGCGATAGTTTTTTTTGGACACCAATAAAGCCTAAATAAGTAACAACAACTACGAAAACTACACCAGCATGTTATACATGAGACTTACGGACAAAAAATCCAAACTAGCAGCTCAGCGCCTATGTATAATGTTACGCGTATCATATTTACTGTCATATCACAAATCTTAGGGATAGCATCGGTAAATACATTATTGATTTTTCGGTGCCTAAATACTGAGACCGTGTTTTTGCCTGCGACAGCGATTTGCACAAACCCATGAGAAAGTAAATCCTCCAGCAGCAAGTGTAACGTTAGATAGATAGGAAGATACCATCACGATTGTTAAGAGTAACCTCGGCTTACGCAATAGAGCACATGTGCCGTGGAATAACAAGCCAGTAAGGCGATCTCGGACGTCGGACAGAGGGTAATGTGACCACGAACTGATATCAGCGATTATCAAACTCCGGCAGCTAGAGGTGACTACTAGCACACAGCGCAATACCATCCACCAAAAACCAGTTAGTTAGAATATACGTTAGTTTAGCACTTCAAGATCCAGAGGATAACACGCGAGACTGCTCTCTCTGACACCATGGTCACATTGCTCACTGAACACTCGAATTCAAGGCACCCGACGCCGGCTGCGAATCGCGTATCCTTATCTATAAACATCACGTGATGTAGCCCGTAGTCCCCGAGGTCGTGCGGCATCAAAATGCTTGCCCAAAGCAAGCCACTGAAGTGACCATAAACACGGTGTTGATGATTTTCAATATTGGTGACACATATTGAGTCGTAATGAGGCCTCACTAATCATGTACGCCCTTAGTGTTGTTGACGACACCCACAGGCAGTACTAGCACTAGCTTGCACGCGGAACATACCAGCGAGTGAATGTTCCGAATTGGAAGTGAAGGGTAATAGCGACGGTGAGACGGCGCGAATTGCTTCTAACCGAGCAAGGACTCTGCACCCTACCGTTTCCGTTAATCATATCCTTGCCATACAAGCCAGTTGGGGCTGAATTGAGCTGCGTCGCTCGGCCAGCTGTGGCTAGTTCACCCGCAGTGCGCTGAATGTGCAGAGTTACCCCATGCAATCCCGCAGAATACTATCATCCCATCCCAGACAGTGCTAAACGCCTTGCCAGCGCGCGCGCAGCCGCGTCCGGACGTCGACTCGCAGCCGCTGCTGTATGTGCCGTTTCTGAATACGTGATCTGTGCATTCGGTGCTGCTGAAGCCGCCCGAGCTGGCGAGCGACGGCGAGCAGCAATCGAGGCGCATTAAGATGTGGCCGAGCGTTCACTAGTCGCTTGGCTTCGAGGAGGCCAAGTCGCAGAAGGCTGCGTTCTCAAAGCTTGGTGCTTCACCCACGCGCACGTGTTACGACGTTTACCCACACATTGAGGGCGGTACCGCCTGCGCCTCGGGCATGGGTGGCTTCGCGAGCCCTGCAGCACTTTGCCACAACTACATACCACGTGACTGATTGTTGAAGTGTTTGCAAGGAAATCCTATCTGGCTACGTATGGACCTTCTAGAAATGATAAACAATGGCGCGGAGGCACTACATCGTGGCTCCGTTGATCGCGAGGAAACGATACAGGAAAGCCAGGACGTGCGCAAGCAGCAGCGGCCGGCTAGTGCGCAGTATCCGGAGTGGGCAAAGGTATACCGCGGCCGCCGGAACCAAGTACGCGACGAGCGGCGCTTAAAGCTGGCGGAGACGCGGCCCGAGCTCGCAGCTGTGTTTTCGCACTCCGGAAGTGCTGCTGAAAAGACCGAGGATGATGGCGCGGCCAGCAATATAGCCAGCGGCGCAGATAGTGCAGAAAGCGCGCCTGTGGCAGGCTTGAACGATAAGGCTGCGGCTGCCATTCCCAGTGAAGCGGTCGCAGGCATTGGCCCCGGCGGAAACTTTAGTCTTACGGGTCTGGCGCCATCTATCGCCAACATCATCCCGAACGACGACCAGACAAAGGTGCTTGCCGGGTGGATTTTCGAGCAGAGCGAGAAGCTTGTTGACGAAGCGCTGCTCGATAGCATCGAGGTCGAGTTCAAGATGGGTCTTATCACCGACGAGCACAGCGGCATGCGACACCGCTTCGGCGGGATCAGCGAGTGTGTGATCGACCCCATCTACTTTTCGCAGCACCGCCTGCGGTTCAAGAGCAACGTTGACCCGAAGCGATTCCGCAGTCTCGAGACGCTGTTGGACGAGGTCACGACGGCGAACGCCGCAACGGTGAACAACCAACTCTCGCGCACCAATATTCTTGCCCGCGACGCTATGTACGAGGTCGTGTATGAGCCATTGGGCACCGGAAAGCGGCGCGTGCGCGTCACGTCCGACGACCGCGGTCGTGTACTCGAGTGTTTGTCGAAGCAGCGAATAGGTGACTTCCATATCGCAATGCCAAACAGCGCGTACGACCTCAAAATGTCGCTTTCACTTGAGCACCCTGTTGACACGGAGAATTTCATGCCCGTCATCAAGGGCAAAGCACCGAACTTCGAGCGAAATAAAAACCGTTTGCAATGGACGGCGCCCGGCTGTGAGATCGACCTTACATCTGTACACGGCAAGGGAGCCAATGGTGCGCCGCAGATCACTAAAGAGGCTGAGATCGAAACAAACACGAAGATGCTTGCCGAGGTCCTGCGCGAGTACCGGTCAAAGACAAATCCGGGCCAGAGCCTCGACAAGTTTTTGGAGATCATTCGCTACACAATGGACACGGCGAGATACCTGGCGCGGAATATATGAGTTTGAGTTTCCACCGCCATCGTCAGTACTAGCACGACCACTAACATTACGAGCACTATCATTTGCGAAAGAGCATGCGTTACACTTCTCAAAAAAGGTCATTAACGTATGCAATTATTTATCGACTCTCTCATATATATAATTGTTTTAAACCAGCGGCTTGTCATTAAGGGCGGAGCTAAGGTGACTGAGATCTGTGCCAAGGTTTCCGCGGTTGCGGCGCTCGAAGTCGGCCTTCAGCTCGTCCTGGATCTTTTTCGTTGCCGCCTTTGCGAACTCGTGTGCGTCCTCGCAGTAGCGCATGATGGCCTGGGCCGATAATCGCGCGCCGCCGGCCTTTGTGATCTGGCACAGGTCGCGGTCCTTATTAACGGTGATGATCATTTCGCCGCGGCGCAGGTCCTGCTCGGCCGCCGTTGCATCCATGAGGGCGACAATGCGCCGCGCCTGGCCTTCCTTTGCCGCGTCCTCTTCCGCCTCCGAGTCAGAGTCAGATTCAGCGTCCGCCTCGTTTTCCAAAGGTGTGAGCAGCGGAATGAAACTCCAGGATGCGCAGATGGGAATATGCAGAACAGACAGCGGCACGGGCGGGCGCTCGCTGATATCATGTACAATCACGCGCTCGCCGTCAATGGACGTGTCCGGCCGCCGGAAGTGCAGCAGCGCCGCCACGACGGCTATACAGCTTGCGTCAACAAGGCCGCCGTCGTAGTTCAGGTAGTGCACGTCGGCGCGGATCATCCAGCACCGGGAACCAGCCACGATGCACAAACTCTCGAGGTCGAGCGCATTTGAGCGGCGAATAGACTTCTCGATCATGCGCGTCACCAGAATCTCCTCCTGCTCCGTCGAATTGTCGCCCTCGAACCGCTGCGACGCCATCGCGCTCACGTCGGTCGTGATATGAAACAGGCCCTCAAACGGCCGCTCGGGCCGCGGGTCCACGATCTCGGCGCTGACCTGCGCTACGAGCCAGGTGTTGCCGAGCCGTACCTCGACGTGCCCGTACTCAGACCCAAACACAAGGCTGAAGTCGCGCGGCTGGTTGAATGCGCGGCCGTCGACCCGCTTGTTCTCGGCGAACAGCAGCTCCTGCAAAAAACCCTTTTCTATGGCGCTAGCGCTCATTGCCTGCAGGAAGAAGCTGGTACTAAAACACTACTAATAGTTAGCGTGAAATATCGGTTTCAAAAAAATCGGGGTTAGGTCTCAGCGCTGAAGAGAGAGGACAGATAGATAGACAGGCAGACAGGCAGACATTAAGTTTCTCTGGAACGAAATTGAAGACCAAATTACGCAGATATTAAATGCCCATTGAATTTGCGGGGCACTGTATGCACACTATCGTTCGTCTATTGTTCGGCCCACCCCTCCCATGAACGCGAGCATTAATTAGGCCCCAAAACCATGCCAAATCCCCGCTTTCGAACTGCCAAGCCAAAGTCGCCCGGTCGCCACCCCCCCAAATCAGCCTCACAAAAATGCAATTTCCCTAAACAGCTCTAAATGTCGCGGCAGGCGCGCCATTTAGGCCAGCTTCGCGCGGTTCAGGTGACTCGCGCCGCGCTGAATCATCTGCCGTAAACGGGTGCCATAAATAGAGAACCACCACGCACGATAGTCTGCCCATCCCTAAATAACCGTTCAGGAAATGAGTGTGTACATTGTGTCGTCGGCCCGCACGCCTATTGGCAGCCTCATGGGCTCGCTTGCGTCCCAGACATACGTGGATCTTGGCGTGACCGCGGTAAAGGGCGCGCTCGAGCGCGCGCCGGGCGTCAAGCCCGAGGACGTCGAGGAGATCGTGTTTGGCAACGTGTACTCGGCAAACGTTGGCCAGAACCCGGCGCGCCAGGTCGCAATTAAGGCTGGCCTCGGCGAGGACACGATCGCGACGTCCGTGAACAAGGTGTGCGCGTCTGGTCTGAAGGCGATCATGATGGGCGCGCAGACGATTATGACCGGTGGTGCGGACATCGTCGTTGCCGGCGGCGCTGAGAGCATGACGAACGCGCCGCACTACTTGCCGAACATGCGCGCGGGCTCAAAGTTCGGCGGCGCGACGGTTGTGGACGCGCTGGAGCGTGACGGCCTGCAGGACGCGTACTCGGGCCAGGCCATGGGTATGGCTGGCGAGGACACGGCTGCCGAGCATGGGTGGACGCGTGAGCAGCAGGACGACTACGCCGTGCTGTCGTACCAGCGTGCGCAGCGCGCGACGGCCGAGGGCAAGTTTACCGAGATTGTGCCCGTGGAGGTGCCTGGCGCGCGCGGCAAGCCCGCGACGCAGGTGTCGAAGGACGAGGAGCAGTCGCGTCTTGACGAGACGCGCCTGCGTGCGGCGCGCGCCGTGTTCAAGAAGGACGGCACGCTGACGGCGCCGAATTCGTCGTCGTTGAACGACGGTGGTGCGGCCGTCGTGCTTGTGAGCGAGCGCAAGCTGAAGGCGCTTGGCCTGACGCCGATTGCGCGCATTGTGTCGTTTGCGGACGCGGAGCAGGCGCCGATCAAGTTCCCGACGACGCCCGTGCTGGCGACGCAGAAGGCGCTGCAGCGCGCGCAGCTCACGCTCAACGACATCGACTTCTTCGAGTTCAACGAGGCGTTCTCGGTTGTTGGCCTGGCCGTGCCGAAGCTGCTCGGCTTGCCTGGCAGCGACAAGGTGAACGTGTACGGCGGTGCCGTGGCGCTGGGCCACCCGCTCGGCTGCTCGGGCGCGCGCATTGTTGCGACGCTGCTGTCCGTGCTGGGACAGGAGAAGGGCCGCTACGGCGTTGCCGCGATCTGCAACGGCGGAGGCGGTGCGTCGGCAATGGTTGTTGAGTACACGAAGGCTGCGAACAAGCTGTAAGTTGTGAATGCGAATGCAAATGCGACTACGCTTTGAAGCTGTGCTGTGCTGTGTTGTGTGCTGTGCTGTGAGCGGCGAAACCCGCTGTGAGCAGGCTGTAAATACGCCGCGAAACAGTGAGCGCTGCTGAACTGTGTACATATATAGTTATAGTCTAAACCCGCGAGTTTTTATTTGTTTTTTTTTTATAGTTTGTTGTCGCCGTCGTTCTGCGAAATGAGCAATTGCGGGTAGTGCTCGAGCTCGGGTCCGCCGTTGAACCACGACGCACCGTCGACAATGAGAACGTGCCCGCTCACGAAGTTTGCCGCTGGCGACAGGAGGTAGACCGTGCCGTCGGCGATGTCCTGCGTCGTGCCGTACTTCTGGAGCGGCACAAGCTCGACGCTGCGCTTCTTCATATCGGCCGGCATGAGCCGGTCCATGCCCTCGGTACCGGCAATGGGACCGGGGGCAATGCCGTTGACCTGAATGCCAAGCGGTCCGAGCTCGAGGCTGAGGGTTTTGACCAGCGAGTCGACAGCAGCCTTAGCTGCTGATGCGTGTGACTGCAGCGGAATGCCCTTTAGCTGCAGCGTGGCCGACACAAACAGGAGGTGGCCCTTAGACTTGCGCAGGGCCTCGAACGTGGCCTTCGCGGTGTTGAACGTGCCAATGAGGTCGATCTCGACGACGCGCGAGAACGCGCGGCTACTCAGGTTCGCGAAACTAGCCAAGAAGTTGCCGGCCGCGCCGGCAATGACGAAGTCAAGGCGCCCGAACTCAGCAACGGCGCGGTCTGCCGCCTCGCGGATCGACTGGATTTTGCTCACGTCGACATTGCCCAGTCCCAGCACGCGCGCGCCAGGCCGCAGTGTGGCCATTTCCTTAGCAGCCAGCTCCGTCTTCTCGGGATTGCGGCCAATGATCACGGCGTCGGCGCCAAGCAGCACAAGCGCCTCGGTCTGCACACGGCAAATTGTACCGGCACCGCCCGTCACAAATGCAACCTTGCCATTGAAAATGCCCGGTTTGTAGACGCTCGTCTTTAGATACTCCTGCGTCAGCGTGTTCGGCATTGTTGATTGCGTAGTGCGCCTCAAAGTGGTTCACTCGTGGGGTCCGGGTATTTATATGCCGACGGTTGACCCACGCGCACGGGGCTAGGTACGCGGGGTATCTCGGCTTCAGCTGGGACTTCGGCGGTTCCCCACCACCGAGAGGCAGCAGAACCGTTGTAGAGCAGTTGGCATAAAAAAGCAGTGGAAAAAAGCGGCCAAAAAAAGAAAAAAAAATCAAGGCGAAATCGAGGCTACTGAGCGCTGCTTGCCCGCAGCGAGTGTCTCAAATAATGGTTGTGCTTTATGGTCTTAATTGATGGCTAGCCACGGCCCCGCTTTGCAAGGTGTATATAACATATCCGGTAAAGAACCGCAGCGGCCTGAATTCAGGAGCGCATGAGCCGACATGCGCTACACCGCTTTCAATTTGGTGGCAGGTGCATTTTCCGTCGGTGAGTACTTTCTTATGCTGAAATGCACGCCACACGAGATAACCTGCGCCGGCGCCGCCCGCGATACGGCCAGGGCCTGACATACGGCCTGGGTCTGCAAATCTCGGCCGCTCCACAAGAAGTCATAAACAACCACCACCAACCACCACTACCACCACCACCACCACACACGCAGCAGCAGCAGTTCAGCATGGACAAGTCGCTGGACGAGATCATCGGCGGCGCGGACGCAGGCCAGCAGCGCGCGGAGGCTTCGAAGCCTGCCAAGGCCTCGGGCGGCCGGGGCTCGCGCGGCTCGCGCGGGTCTCGCGGCGGTGTGTCGAAGAGCGGCGGCGGCTCGCGGCGGTCCGGCAAGGGCGCCGGCACAAAGGGGTTCAAGGCCGTGTACATCCGCAACCTGAGCGACGCTGTGACCGAGGACGACCTGCGCGACCTTTTCCGGCAGGTCGGGCCGGTTGTGCGCGTGCATGTGGAGCGCACAGACGCCGGTCACCGCACGGGCCTTGCGTGGGTGCTCTACGACTTCGCCGAGGACGCGCTTGTGGCCGCGGGCCGCTACAACCAACGGCGCGCCGCGGGCCAGGTCATCACGGTGCGCCAGGTCGCGCACATCGGTGACACGGGTTCCGGACTCGGCTCGCTGGGCGACCGCATTGGCGAAAAGCCCGCAGCAGCGGCCGGCTCGGGCCGCTCGCGGCGGCGCGGCCGCGGCGGCGCCAAGGGCAAGGCCGAGCCGAAGCCAAAACAGCCGCGCTCGGCGGCAGACCTCGATGCTGAGCTCGACGCATACATGCAGGTCGAGAACGCTACGGAGCCGAATGGCGCGTTTGCGGCAGCAGCGCCGGCGCCGGCAGCCGAGGCCGCGCCCCCGCGGCCGGCCGAGGACTCCATGATCGATGTATAATTAACTGAAAACATTAAACTCTTACAATGCGCTGCGCGTCGTGAGCAAACACAGCCGCGCAGCTGTCTATGTTCTTAAAAGGGCCGGCGGCCCTTCTTCTTCTTCACCTTCTTCTTCCTCCTTTTCATCTTCCAACTCCTATTGTCCAGGCTGTTTTTTTCTTTTGGTTGTTTCTTTCTTTTACAGAATGTTCCAAGCGTCCTCGCATCCATGGCAGAACTTCGAGCACGCGACGGACGCCGAAAGCGAGTACTGCGACACACTGATCTTCTCGTCCACGAACTCGTCGGCAAAGTCGTCCTTGCCGCGCGCAATCGCGCCCACAAACACACACAGGCTCTGCCCAGGCTGCAGCGTCGTTTGCACGTAGTCGCGCACGGACACGACCTTGGCGTCGGAGCTCAGCGTGATCTTCTGGCAGTTGTGCGGAAGGTGGTCCGTGATCGGGTTCTTAATGACCTTCAGCAGCTTGTCCTCGCTGTTCACGGACCGGATCGACAGCTTGTCCAGCAGCTGCACCATGAGCCCGCTGAACCGCTTGAACGTACGGGGAATGCGCACGGCCGGATTCACCTCTATAAGCACGCCGCGCGCTGTGTGAATATATACCTGCAGCTTTCCGGCCTTGTTAATTGGCGAGTCCAGCAGCGTCAGCAGACATTGGTGCGTGATGTCCGGTCGCACATCACTTATATCGCGCTTCAGGTGCTTGATGAGCCCCTGGTGGTCGTCGCAGTTCAGCAGCGCGTAGCGGTCGCCGCCGCTGGACCGGATCTTGTGCGCCTCCAGACACGCCTGCGAGAGCACGACAATTAGCCGCTGGCTTTCCTTGTCCTTCGATGTCAGCACCTTCGGCGCCTTCGGCACCTCCGGCAGGTTCGCAACGTCCTCAGAGCTCGCTGCCATTGTCGCCGTCTGCTTCAGCTCCGCTTGAAAATTTACAAACCGCTAATATGCACCCACCTTAGGGTTGCGGATCTAGCTCGCTCGGTTTTCCCTGCCCCCCCAAAACCGGCGGTTCGCCCCGTTGGTACGCCGCCCAAAAAAATAAAAAAAAATGCCGGCCGCCGCAGCGTTCTCCGGCAGCGCAAATTCGTTAAAATTCGTACATCTTAATTAAAACTCAGCGAGATGCTCGGCACCGCATATATATATATATATATATAGACGGACCATTGACGCACCATCTTCCCGCTCGCGGTGGCGCCAGGTTACCGCTACTGCTCGGCTACTGCGACAACGGCCATTGAAGAAAGAAGGCTTCAGCGCGCACGGCAGTTCCCGCATTCCTGCCTGTCTGCCTGCTCGCGTTCCTGCCTGCCCGTGCAGCGATGGACCTCGACTCGGATTCAGACTCGGATCTCGAGTTCCTGGCCGGCCATGGCTCGCCGCAGTCGAACGCGCCAACACCAGCTGCAACCGGCGCTGCAACCGGCGCTGCACCACAAGCTACTCCGTCAACTAAGAACAGGGCGGCAAACAGCAGCAGCAGCAGCGCGGGAAGCAGCACCGCGACGGCGGATCTGCAGGCCGAGCTCGAGCGGCTGCGGCGCGACATGTGGGAAAAACTCGGCGAGAACGTGATTCTGCGCTCGCAATTGGAGAGCAACGCAAGCACGCACGCGCGCGAGCTTGGGAATCTCATCAACCAGCAAACGAAGGCGAAGGAGGAGTTACACAAGGAGCTCGAGCGCCAGAAACAAGAGATCGAGCGCCAGCGCGTGCAGTTCCAGTTTCTGCAGGCAGAGCTGCGGTCGCACCCCGGCGGCGCCGGCGGCGCTGGCGGTGCCTCGGCCACTGCATTGCGCATGCCCTCCGACTCCGGTGTGCAGCGCCAGATCGGTGCTAATGGACCGCTCGCGTCTCCGAGCAAACGCCGGGCCGCGGCGGCAGCTGCCGCGTTTAGCGATGGCTTCGTTCTGAAGAAGCAGCGTATTTTGCCGTCGCTCGATGCGTCGCAGTCCAAGTCCCAGTTTGCGGGACCAGTTAACGAGCGCCTCACGCAGGCCGTCGATAAACCAAATACACAGGACATCGATCTGCCGGCTTTGCTGGCCCTGATCGCTGCACACCGCGCACCAGGCCAAAGTGCAACAACACTCGAGCTTTTGTACACGCACAAGCTGCCCACGGGCATGTCCGTCGGCCACCGGGTGTCTGAATTTAGCTCGTTTGCTGAGCTTGTTGACACGATGATCGACCTGATCAAGAGCGTGAGCGCTGGGGAGGACGATTGTATGTCTTTACTGCTGGCCCTGCTGTACGCATTCACGACGCGCCGCTTGCCCCTAGAACAGAGCCACAAGCGCGCGCTCTCAAGCACACTGTGTACAAAGCTTACGGAATGGCTCAAGCCTCTGAACCCGCTGCCGCCCTTTGCGTCCCTGCTGCCGCCGTTTAGCCTACCCCTTGTCGACCTCAGACTCCTCACCTGTGTCTTGTACACGCTTGACGTCCTCGCCTCGCTCGACTGGGAGTTCACCGTGCCCCACGAGCTGAGCCGGCGCCTCCTCACCTGTTCGTACGTTCCACAGATCGTGTCGAAGGCCGTTAATGTGCTGTGCTTGCAGCCAAAGTCCATGACGCCCGAGCTCGCGAAGCTCATCAATCCAATGGTCGGCATCACGCCGTCAATTGAGCTTCTGTTCTCGGGGCTTGTGGACGCCCCGTCGCTATCTGTGGCACAGCTCTGCAATGAGCAGGCGCGCAGCCAAAGTACTTGCAGTCTCGCGCCAAGCCTGGACAGAATGGCTGAGTTGCGCGAGCTCGCTGAGCAGCTTGCCGAGTCCTGGACAGAGACGTTTCAGAGCGCATGCATCCAGCTCGCCCAGACGCTGCAGTACGACCGCGAGCCGCCTATACCCATGTTTCCGCAGATTCTCACGATTTTAACCGGCCACATTGACTGTCCGTTCCCCGCTGAAAGCCGCATAATTCGGGAAACCGTTTTGTACTTCTGGTGTCTGGAGCCGGCCAGGCTGCGCGACGAGCTGAACGAGGACGAGCTGGCCGAGCTCGAGGTTTGTATTGCAAAGCTCGTCCACGCAGCCACCGAGCCCTCGGAACCAGTGAACCATGGGCGCGAGCTGCTGCAGGCGCTCGCCGTCGGTGCCGACTCAGACCTTGTGTTTGAGGCATTCGAGCCGATAACCCGCGAACACCGGCGGCTCATTGGTCAGGGCTCACCGTCCAGCATGAGCACTGGGCCGTGACGCGACCATTTCTCTGCATCGCCTTCTCTGCATCGTGCTTCCGAAACCGAAACGAAATCGAAAACCGAAATCGAAACCGAAACCGAAACCGGAACCGAGAGCGAAAACTAATAAAAAAAAGCCGCGCTTGGCACAACATCGGCGGCAACGCGGAGCCGCTGCGCTTTCAATTTGGCGCAGTACCTCCCCGCCGGCGCAACACTACTTCCTATTTATTTATTTAGCCTCTCCTAATTGGCGTCCCTTCATTCCCCCCCCGGCGCATATACGACGATGGGATTCCCCTTGCCCACATGTACGCACGGCAGACAAAAGTCATCAAAGGAACGTGCGTCTTTCAGTAACGGCCCAGCTACGTTCCTCAGCATCTGCCCCAGAAAAAAAAAAATAAATAGAGATGGCGTCTGAGCTGAGGCAGCGGCAGCGACCCGGCACGCAGCCTCGCGGCGAAAAGGCCGCCGGAACGGCCGCTGGAACGGCCGCCGAAACCAAGGCGCCGGCCAAAAAGCTCGACGACGTGCAGGCGTGTCTGCGACTCGCCACGTACCAGACCGTGTTCGGTGGTATGTACGCGTTCGTGCTGTGGGCACTGCTCCGCATTGAATATTTCGCCGAATGGCGCGACGTCGCGTCCTGGTTCGTGTCGGTGCAGCATATGACGTCGTGGGGCCGCTCGCACGCAGGAAAGCGGGACGCGGCGCTCGTGCTCAGCGCGTTCGCGGCAATCATCTTTGCCCGCGCGGTTCTGCAATTCATCATTTTGGGCCTCGCGCGGGGCCGGAAGGACCTCAGCCCGAAGGCCAAAGTGCGTCTCACGGAGCAGGGCTGGAGCCTTCTGTATTACGGCGGCATGGCCACTGTTGGCCTGTATCTACTGCGGGGCCAGCCCTACGGATGGCATGCTGCCTCTTTGTGGCACGACTTCCCTCACTACTACATCGACCCCAAGGTCAAGGTGTACTATCTCGTCGTGCTTGCCTTCTGGCTATCCCAACTTTTCATCATACACATCGAGGATCGCCGTAAAGACCACTACCAGATGTTTGTGCATCACATCATCACATGTCTGCTTGTGTGCGGCAGCTACGCCTGGAGCTATACGCGGCTGGGCCACCTTATCATGATCATGATGGACTTTGTGGACACGCTGCTCGCGCTGGCCAAGTGCACAAAGTACCTCCGCGCCCCCACATGGATAACCGACGGCTGCTTCGTCGTGTTTCTCATCTCCTGGGTCCTTCTCAGGCACTTCCTGTACATGTACGAGATCATGTACGGCGCATTCCCGGCCCTCGACGAACTCGAGGGCAGCTGTGTGTTCGACGTGTCGAACAACTCGCTGTACGCAAAGCCGGTGCAGTGCTTCTCAAAAACGGTGCATTTCACCTTCTTTGCCCTGACCATCATGCTGCAGGGTATCACACTCATGTGGCTTGTCATGATTCTTAACATCGTCGTTCGAGTGATCAACGGTGACGGAGCCGAAGATACGCGCAGCGACTCCGAGGATGATTAGATTGTTTGGAATTGCGAAATTTAGAAGAAGAAGAGCTCATTTGTATTTGTGTTGTTGTAAAACGGCAACAGCCAAAGTAATTATAATAATAATAATAAACAATAAACAATAAAAAACGGGGTATCTGAATTTGAGTCTGAGTCTGAGGCTGAGGCTGAAGCTAAGGCTCAGACGGCTAATACTTCAGCTGAAGCTGCGGCAAGGCGTCGGGTTCACAAGCCGTCTATAAGCCGCGGTTCAGCGGGCTCGGGCTCTGCATTCGTTGGTTCTGCCGCGCGGTTTGGCTGCGTGGCTGCGGGTATTATTTCCAGGTAGTTACTGGGGCAGATACCCTCGTCGCCGTTCGCGGCCCGGCAGTACCACCAATTGCCTTCCATGTCGAACACGTTCAAAACATCTCCGTGCTTGAACGAAAACTCGCCCTCATTTCTGTCGCCCTCGTAGCTGTGACGGGCCACGGCCCGCGCTACGGGCGACTGCGGAAGTTCATCATCCCTGAGGTCTCTGCTGTCATCGTCGTCACGGAACTGTGCAGAGAACCGGTCAAACGCGCTCGCCGTATCTCCCACGTACGAAGAGCGCATTGTTTGCGCATTTCGCGAGCCACGTATGCTGGGCTGGACTTCGTACCCAGACAGGCCGTGTCTCTGCAGCTGGTCCTGAGAGTACAAGAACGTGGAGCTCAGCGGGTTCTGGTAAGGAGCGCCGGCCGGGTTGCTTGGGTCTGTGACCCGGCTGAACCCAACTGGATTGCCGACGCTCACATTCTGTGGCACGTCGCTCATGCGGTACGGCTGGGCCGACGTTCCTAAACGCCGATCGTCATGCACACTTTGCATGGCCGGAAGGCTACGGCCCGCGCGCGTTTGGCGCGACGCGCGTGCGTAGTCATAGAGGTGAGGCCGCGGCGGCTTCTTCTCTGTTGCAAAGCTATCGACGTACTTATGGCAGGTTTCGTCACTCGTCGTGCCAAAGTACATGATCCACACAAAGTTGATGATCGAGAGCAGAATATATCCCGCGGCGGCAGCACCGCTGCTTGAGTTGTCCCTCCACACAAAGTTGTTCGTGCTGTTTGTCGTGTAGATAGTTGCAATGCTCAGAAACGCCAGCAGCGCCTGCTTGTACTGACGGATGCGGTCCGTGAGGGCGACGTGTAGAGTTAGGAGGATAACAATCATCTCGAACGCAATGCCCCACCAGCTGAACACGGGGAAGTGCGACGCATCAAGCGAGTTGTTCAGAATAGAGCCAACAAGGGCCACAACCCAGCCGACAATTGCCATGGGCATTGTTGTCAGCCAGAAGGGGTCGCCGACGGCATTCGAAATCGCGTACTTCATATTTGCGCGATTTTCTCTTGGCACCTTACGGGCGTGTACGGATGTCGTCGACGAAGTTTACCTTCGAACTAAGAGTCGGATATTAACCTCAGCTAATGTCGACCCTATTAGTGCAGGTTAGGGCAGATTTTCAAGGGGCTCAAGCGTTTGTAATTAATTACTGCGCGTCGCGCGGCATGTTTATGTATGTAAGTGTCTCGATGTACCTGGATGGGTAGGGGCAGCCGATCGGGCTGCACGAAGTCTTAACGTCTGGCGCAGGCACAAGCAGTGCCCGTTACTGTTCGCCGGTGATTTTCAGACACGTTTCAGGCGTCTATTGTTCGGCTGATGTATAGCGATGCAAAATACCGAGCTAGCTGCAAAAAAAGTCTTGATCACAAATAGATAATTATGTTTATGCGAAAAAGCGCAGTACCCTGTAGTTTGATTCGTTTGGGTCGCGCTCTATCTGCGCCGGCTAGAAAGATGCAATTAATTAAGTACAAGCTATTCAGCTTAGCCCAATCGGGTTTCTATGACTTGATAATTTGAACAATGTTCATGCCGACGGCGAGCACGGCGACAACGACACCCCATGCAAGAAGTAGTACGGATACGAGCTTCACCGCTTTCTTTTGGCTAGCGCTAAGGTTCACGAGCGTATTTTCGCGGTCGCTGCTACTCAATGCGTAACCAAAAATACCGGGCAGGATAAACGATACCGCCGTAGCGCCTGTAGCGCCCACGAAGGACAGAACCAGACCCAGAGAGTGTAGCGTTGTGGCCAAGACGAAGCTCAAAATAAGAAGCACCGAGGTAACGATAACATGCTCTCGTTGACTGGCTTCCACGTGCGCCGGCGGGGAGTCGAGGAGATGATCAGCCTCACCAGCGCGAATCTTGTCGAAGTAGGCTCTAAAGTCGCGCAGTACGTTCGACAAAGATGCCCGCGCCGGGTGACACATAAGCGGATACGAAAACAGCACGAGTATAACGATGGCGAAACGCCCCAGTGTAGACCAAACCGATTGCGGGTAAATGGAGATGATGTTGTCGGTGACGTTGTTGCCAAAGGTGAGATACCCAGCAAGCCCTACAACAGCGTAAATCACGGTGCTAATTGACATGCATGTAAGCACTACCTCCAAAAACGACGCTGTAGACTTCTGCGACATCTCGTTGATGGCCGAAAACATGTTCTGCGCACACGTAAATGCAAAGACAATGATCGGCGTAGTTTGCACTATACCAGTAAGGCTATCCGGGCTCACCCACGAGACTGAGCCCTTGTGCTCGGCCATGTCACCCTTTAGGAAGTGGCCAATGACGATGATAACGAGGTACACAACGCTGCTCAACGCAATCAAGCTTGCTGTCTTCAGGCTCTCGAGACTGCGCTGGAAGCTCAGCGGAGTGACAATTACCATGGCAATAAGCAGCCACAAAAGGCGCGATGTGTCGTGGCCAAAGTAGGCCGTCACCATGGGCATGAGATCGGCAATAATGACGAGATACGACACGCTCACGCCAAAGCATTTCAGCAGAATCGCGATATCAAACACGACCGCCAGCGACGGGTACGTCAGCTTCGAGACTTGGAAAAACGATGCCGTGCCCGGCGGCAGAAAGCCGCTGCTGTATACCTGCAGCATCAGTCCAGTACCGGCCGTAAGGGCTCCAAACACGATGCTGAACAGGGCCAACGCGACACCCTGCTCCTTGAACGCATAGGGCAGCGCCAGCATGCCGGCGCCCAGCACCGTGTTGAGCAGGTTGATCACAGTAGCCGTTTTGGACGCCATAGTCTCTCCGCTTCGTCGGAAATCAAGAACGGCAGCCAACCCTTATCTTATCGGTCAACCACCGCGAGTCACGCGACATGTCGCACGCATACCACGAATAGCGTTCAGACGCGCCATTCGTATCTGCAGTAGTTTTCGCACGCCTAGCAAACTTTAAACAAGCGAGCATTTATCCGCAACCTGAATTCCACATCTCTATGTAATTGCCAGTTCTCGGAGCCCCTGCTCAATTCAGGTCACGCTTGTTGATTACTTCTCACAAATTGTTTTCGGGCGGTTTTGAAAAATATATTTTGATTGTTGTCAACAACAGAATATGGAGGCAAAGAAAAGAAAGATCGACACTGAGCCACACGCCGAGGCGAATGCCGAGGCGAGCGTTGATAGTGTTACTGCGGATGCTGAAATTGCTCGCCCGCAAAACGTAGATGTAGGACTCCTCGACATAGATGTAGGAATTTCCACGTACGTCAACCCGGACCTGCCTGGTTTCACTGGAAAAATCAAGCAGCGATACTCTGACTTCCAGGTCAACGAAATCGGCCTGGATAACGAAGTTGTTGTTCTCAAGCACACAAAGGTTCCCGACGAGTTGAAGGAAACGCCGGCGCCGAAGCCCGAGCCGAAAGATGACGAGTCTCCCAAAGTTGAGCCAGTTGTTGCTGAGAAGAACGAGTTCACAGATAAGCTGGCCGAGATTCTTGGTGCAAAATTCGTTGACGATTGCTTTGAGCTCTTGCAAAAGGGCGGAGAGAAAGTAAAAACGGACCCTATCAACGATAAGGATGAGCGCACGCAGATTCACACTCTCATTCGCGATGCATTTGCTTCAAAGCTGGACTCAACCACGGCAGATGGACGTATTGTTGTGCAGAAGCCGAACAAGCGAAGCCGCAGGGGCGCAAAGAAAAAGAATGCGGGGCCCAAGGATGACTACCTTCATTTCACTTTATACAAGGAAAACAAGGACACACTTGAGGCCGTTTCTCTAATTGCCAGAATTCTGCATGTTCCTGCAAAAACGATCTCGTTCGCAGGGACAAAAGACCGACGTGCCGCCACGACTCAGAGAGTTGCATGGCGCGGTGGTACTCCGTCTCGACTCGAAGGTCTGAATCAAGCCCTCAGGGACAGCATCCGAGTCGGCGACTACAGCTATGCCGGCAGTCCTATTAAGCTGGGCGACCTCAAGGGGAACCAGTTCTGGATCGTTATCAGAGACATATCGCCCACCGACACTAAGGCCATCAACACCACCTTAGAGAGTCTACGAGACTCAGGATTCATTAACTATTTCGGCCTTCAGCGGTTCGGCACCTTCTCGGTTCCGTCTCACACTATTGGTAAACTTATTCTCCGCAACGACTTCGATGCCGCTTTGAATGCGCTTTTGAACCCGCAAAGTATCGCTTCAGACGACAGTAGGGAGGCTCGTGAAGTTTGGGCAAATGAACAAGACGCCGCCAAAGCATTGGAACTCATGCCCAAGCGCTGTGTTGCTGAAAGTTGTCTCCTTGCAGCGCTAAAGGATAGCCCGAACTCATTGAATGCGCTCATGCGTATTCCACACTCTCTCAAAACCATGTATGTACACGCGTACCAGAGTTACATCTGGAATCGCGCTGCGTCGCGACGCCTCGAGCTTAGCTCCAAGAATATTCTCGTTGGTGATTTGGTCATGACTGAAACCGGTGAGAATATTAAGCGAGCTCGACCTGTCACCCAGGAGGACATCGAGGAGGGCAAGCTCACTATTCAAGACGTGGTTCTGCCAACGCCTGGATTTGATGTCCTTTACCCTGAAAACCTCGTTTCATTTTATGAAGAAAGTATGAGCGAAGACAATATTGACTGTCATGACATGCGTCGCAAAGTCAAGGAGTTCTCCTTGTTTGGTTCATATCGGCATTTGCTCGCCAAACCGCTCGGTGTAGAGTGGTTCATTCGAAATTTTGAAAATGACGACGACGCAATTGTCTATACTGATCCGGAGATGAAGCCTGAAGGCAAGCTGTCGCCGGTTTACGAGACTAATGCCCCGCCAAGAACAGCATTGATCTTGAAACTGGCTCTCCAAACCTCTCAATATGCCACCATGGCAGTGCGCGAGGTGATGAAGTGTGATACTAGTCGGCATGGCAGCATGTATTATAATGAGTCCACTTCGAGAAGTGCTGCTCGCGATTGAGATCCAGATCCACTAAAAAAAGAAACTAAGCACGCATTGCAGCATGCTGCATAGGCTCCAAGCGATGTGGCGCCAACCCATGCCCATAAACATCCAAGTAATATAATGATCTGTCAATGTTAAGAGTACGCATCGTAATTTGATTTGGCCAAAGCCAAGCCTTTTTTTGTAGTTTTCGGGTCTCGCACAACCCAAGCGACGACCTTTTTTCGTTTGCTTTTCGACGTCTTTCCGGCCTCTACCTGCTTGACAATCTGTGCTAAATGGCAGAGAAGCAGTCTAGTCCTGGCCGTAAACCTCTTAATGAGAAGAGTTTAAACTCACATCAGGGGCATAATGCTACTGATACTTCTTCGTCTGTGTCCAGCAGGCGTTGGCGGTTTCTTCCGTTGTCGTCGTCTGCTCGCAAAAGGATTCTGGAAAGTGAGGATTTGGCCAACGAGGCGCGCGCCAAGCTAGTTTTGGTTTTGATGCCTGCATCGGACACATCACTGACTTGTTTTTTAACACAGGTATGCGGAGGACCTCTTGAATCTGTTTCCCAGACTCATTGGGATTCCAGGCCAGCAGTTTTACTGGAGTTTGTTGACACCCGTCATGCAAAACGTTTCCAGGACTATGTGCGTGCAGGCAATTGTACCCTGAATGGTCGCAAGGTGAGCATTCTGGAGCCACCGCAAAAGGTATTGAGCAAACTGGCCGACCGAATGAAGCAGAACCAGGTTGCGAAACCGCGGACCTCTTTACCGGAAATTGCCCGCCGTTCCTTGCAGCTCTATACTCCCATCACGATATCAGTAAATTTGGACTCGCGACCGCCACCCACGACTCGTAGTCAAGTAGATATCCGGCTGCTTATGGATATGTTTGGAAAGCTAGGACATGTGTTGCAGGTTAGACCGATGTTTTACCAGCAAAGCATGGCCTTTGCCGTTGATTACGATTGTATTGCCGCGGCCGTAAACGCGAAAACTCATTTTGACAGTGAAAAGGCAGCTCTAAGGGCCGGCGGATTCACTGAGGAGGGTTACTTTTCGATGCTCGAGGGCGTTTGGTTTATTGAATACTCAAGGGATCCTACCGAAAAAGCATGCTTAATGTAGCAAGCAACACTTTCATTGTCTTTACATTTATTTAGGCAAGCCATATGGCAGTTATAGGCTTGTCATGAAGGGAGAGGAGCTAAATTGAGCTTGTCACTTTTCATTTGCTGCTGTCGTTGTTTTCGAATCTCAAGAGCCATGTTGTTTTTTCTTGACTTGACTTCGTTTCCAATCTTTTGTGCATTTGCACTAGGACAAGGAGTGCTAAGAAACTTAAAATATGAATATGTTAAATACATCATCTTTTTGCTTTTTACTGCGCCAGGCTCGACGACGACAACGACAACGACAACGACTCTTATTATTATGGTCGTAGGTACGCATGCGTCAGGTGATCCGAGGCTGCTGAACGTGGTTTTCCCTGCTGAGCCATTATGATAATCGGCTGCAGTGTAGCCGGCGTTACGAACAATTGGCCCGGCCGTGCGAGACACGCGTGAATGAGCGGATCGCTTGGGTACTCGCGCGGCCATGTACCTGTCGGGTACGCGGCGCCGTCGTTCCCCTCGCTCAGCTTCCACTTGTCACAGAACCCGTACACGTCCCCGCTTCTTTTCACGACGTGGGACATCTACGTATTTACCGTGTACTGGTTTCTTATCTTCTCTGTGGGATTCCACCTCGGCGCAGTCGCCGTGGCCTGGTCTGCGAACACAAATGTGAAGAAACGCAGAAAAGTAATACACATGCTGTGGATTCTTGTCATATATTGCGCTTTAGGCGCCTTCTACGGATTTGTGATCGGATCATTTATTGGACTGCTGCTTGGCTCCGTGTACCGCGCGGGAGCGCTGCACATGTCGACTTGGATTCCGTTTACCTGGGCGTTTGCCGTCATGCTGTTTGCTACCATTGTCTCCTACGAGCATAACTCGCTCGACCTTTAGCTTTTTGAGTTAGTTAAACATCAGTTTTAAATAAAGAGGTTGCTAGTTCCTGCTAATTGCTGGCGTGCTGCAAGCCCCAGCGCTTGTTCAATGCAAATAAGTATAAAAATGAAGAGAAGAGACCACAATTTAAAGAAAATAAACCGATTCTTAGGTCCGGGTAACTTCTAAGAGCACCTACACATCTGTGATCTTGAGTCTAGAGTCTTAGTTCGCGCTAAGCAGTATCTTCCTTTGCTGTGCTCTTTGCCGAGTCCTCGACAGTCTGTTCTGGTTGCTTGTCCGTGGTCGAGGCCTCCTTTGCAGCCTTACCCTTGGCCTTATTCTTTCCCTTGTTCTTTGGCCCATTCTTAGGCCCATTCTTGGGCTCGTTCTTCGGCTCATTCTTAGCCTCTTCCTTTGGCTCATCCTTAGCCTCGCTCTTCGCCTCGACGTTTCCCTCGATCTTAGTCTCGTCCTTTGCCTCAGTCTTGGTCTCGGCCTCAGTGGTCTCGACCTCGCTGGTCTCGGTCTTGGCCTCGTTCCTTACAGGACTGCTTTGCGTAGACACTTCCGCCTTCTTCGATTCTGCAGAGTCGCCGCTCGGCTGTGCGACATTAGCCGGATCTTTCGTTGCCTCTGTGGTATCAGGCTTGGGCGCGGCAGCCGCCACGCTTGTATCTTTGCTCGTCTTCGTCTGATCTGCCGAAAGGTCAATGTCGTTAAGGCCGTCGGCAAGCTTTGTGCTGCTGCTGCTCTTCGTGCCCGGCTCCAACTTGATGACAGACTCCGGCGCACTACGATGCAGACTAGTGCTGCTGCCCGCCGGTGATACGAGCCGTGGGGTTGTGCGGCCCGAGTTCACGGGCGCGTTTGAGACAGATGCGTTCATGGCGCTGCGGCGCGGCATAGGCTGCTTGGGCGGGAGCGTGCGCTCGACCCTACGGCGCAACACGTTGAAATACGAGACAAGGCGGCCGTCGGGGCCCTTGAACGCGAACACAGCGTCCTCAATGTCGTCATCAATGAAGCAGCTCCCACTCTCGAGATCAGCAGCAAACTGAGCCAGGAAATCGCCCCAGCTTGGGGCCACGGCATACTTTACGTCGAAGTCGCGGCCGAACAGAATCACCTGGCCATAGCGGCCCTTCGGGCCCGGCGCCAGGTCCACGGCAATGTTGTTTCCGTCGAAGTCCTTGGCCACGGGTATCCATCCGGGATGCGCATAAACGGGCTGCACATACTCCGGCGGACAGCTACTCTGGCTATCTATCCACGACATGCCGCTCGGTTGCTGAGGCGGCGGCGGCGCACTCGACGACGAGGCCCTGCTTGACTGGTGCTTGCGGCGCTGCTGCATCTCCTCCAGCCTAATCGCCGTCTGCCTCCACACGTTCCATTCCTCGCTCACGCCCTCGAGGTCAAGAAGCGTCACACCATAGAAAATGCCCGTTGGCTTGCCGCCTTTCTCCTGGCCGTCGTGCACCTCAAAGCTTTCGCGCACGTCGGCGGGCAAAGTGCAATCAAGGTCGTGTTCCAAATCGTTCAAATCATTCGCAGTCGCGCCGCCCAGGATTTGGTCAAAGAGCTCCGGGTAGTTTTGCTCAATCCAGGTATCGATGCGGTTCCAGCTCAGTGTTGGTGACGGGATCGGCGGCCCGTCGCGATTGAACTCGCTCAGAGGAATACCGCCAGCACCCGAGGCGCCCATTTGCTGCGAGCGCATGCCCGCGGCATACGCGCCGGGCCCGGAGGAGCCCGCACCGGTGCTGGAGCTCGAAGACCGCCGGCCCTCGGCCGCCGTCGCCAGGGGTGCCGCGTCTTCCTGGCCCTGCGGGCGGCTCGGATCATACGCCGCGTAGTGGTCGCTCGTGCTGATGGAGTGCACAAAAGACTTGATCCCGTTCAGAAACCGACTCATGACGCGTAAGTGACTTCCGGGTGTACCAAGTCAAGAAAGAAACACGCGCGCTGCTGCTGATTATTGATCAGCACGCAGTCTCCGCGCGGCATGGAGTCGCCTCGCTTACTCATCGGCGACTGGCTCTGGCGCGGCCCGGCAGCGGCTTAAGCCTAAGCAGAGGCGCGGCGGCGCGGCGGCACGACAGCGAGGCAGCGGGGCAGCGGCATACGTGCCTTACCATGCGGTACTGAGTCTCACTGGTACATATCGTAAAATATCTGCGTTCGTAAATAAAAAATGGCGGTTTCCGTGTTTCAAAGCCTCCAACACACGCAATGTCTAGCAGGTGCCTAGCCGAGGGCTTCACGCTGAGTCAGGTGATCAGTATGACGTTCTCGGTGAGCTGCCGGATCACGCGCCCGTTAGCCTTAAAGTAACGTTGCGCTAAGCGTATCCCTTGCCCTGCAATAGCTGTTTCCGGTAATTCACAAACACTTGGGTACTTCATCCAACGCGCAGCGCTCTATTCTTCAATCTGCGGTCGGTCGGTCTTACTTTGCACTGCAACCTAAAGTACAACAATCACCGATGTCTTCCACAAACGAGTCCCCATCACAAGTCCAGCTGTTTCCTCCTAACTTCGGACTCAATTCGCCAACAGACAACATGATGTCGCCGTGCTCCAAGAAGCTTCTGCGTTCGGCCCGCGCAAAGAGCGCTCGAGTCCCTCAACCGGTTGCTTTGTTTAAGGCCAGCACCGCTGCTTCTGACCACCAGCGCCTTGACTCGCCACTAAAAGCGGAGGTGCTGTAGTTTTGTCCTACAGAGAAAACTTTATTTATTCAATGTTTAAACGAACATATGCCGAGATATGTATCAGCACATTTCACCCCCAGTTTGGCTAATTTTGTATCGCTAAGATGCTCTGCATCTTTGCTGTTCCAAGCGCTAGACGGCAGATCCACGTCCTCTCGAACCCCAAGAGCCGATCAAGATTGCTGCTAGGAGTCAAAGCGAATAAACCGTTCGCGAGCTGCGATGCCAGATTCAAGATTCATGCAATGCGATGATTCGTTCGTTTCTAATGATGATTTCTTATGCTAAAAATGCTGATATAAATGCTAATACTATAATTTGTCGTCACTTGGTGCTTAACGGCCACACTGCACTGTGGGGGCACAAACCCGCGTCTTTTACCTCTAACTTTCAAGGCTTCCGATTCTCCAGCTATCAGTTTGCTCGTGCAGTGGCCTTGGCCTCGACCCGGAGGAGCTGCGCTTGCTCACCCCGCTCACGGTCTTTTTCTTCTGCGCGCCCTTTTTCATGCGTAGGTTGACCATCATGAAGCTGCCGCCAGAGGCGTCACTAGAGGCGAAGGATGGCCGCGGCAGTAACTTAGTTTCAAACTCAGGAGCAGACTTCTTAGACCCGCTGGAGCGGCTCCTGGATGTACTGGCGCTGGCGGCCCTCGCTGGCGGCTGGAATGTCGGCGAGTTCAGTACTCCGGACAGGTTCGGAGTATTGAAAACCGAAGGAGGTGACTCGCTTGACTGCATGCTTCTGTATACTCCGTAGACAGGATGATGCTCAAGGTTGCTCGCGCCTGTCAGAGAGCGCCCAAGCTTGTCGTAAAGGTCTGGGGACTGAGGATACATTGACGCCTCAATGAGGGTGCGGAATGTGGCTGCTTTCGTGGCGTCTGCATATGCTTGAGCTAGAGCAGCCTGCTGCCACGTATTCAGCTCCGGCGTTTTACCAGACTGATTCATTGCGCCTGGGAAAATCGAGTCACTGTAATAACCGTTGTGCATGCCGTTGAAAGTTGGGAACCGGCCCTCGTCGTAATCATGAGAACTGAAGCTGGGTGGCAGAACGCGCGGTACCGCTGGACCATAGTCTGCCCGTTCGCTCGTCGTGTCATCCTTGATGTACTCATACGGCTGGAATTCTGGTGATTGCACCGAGTCAGTGGCCGACCCCAGCGCTGGTTCATCATTGCTAAGACCTAGGTTTGAGCTGAGGCCAGGAATGACAGACTCCAGCCGGGGAGATGTGTTGAAGACTTCGATGCTAGCGGCGCCACAACCAATTTCATAAGGCGGGTCCGAGCAAAGGCTACTACCATAGTCGGCGTCGTTGAGGCTTCTGCCAAAATTTGGGGCCTGCGGCTCGTCGTAGTCACTGTGACCATGATTGCGCGAACTGAATTCGACGTTAGAGTCGCCGTACTGCAGTGCGCTGCTGAATTTCTTCGCGGCGTCGACGTGCTCGTAATCCTCGGCCTGTTGCTCGGTGCTCAAGGTCTTCAAATGTTCGTAGTCTTCAGCGTAAGTCTCTTCGTAGCTCTCTTGCTTGGTTTGGGCGTCTGTATTTAGTTCAGAAACCTTCAGCGCTTTAATGCCAGCCTCACTGTCCTGCAGGTGCTCCTGGACTCGGAGCAGAGGCTCAATCTCGTCGTCGAGACAATTGCTTGGTTGGGTTGGCGTGGCGACGAAGTGCTGCTCCCTTTCGGTGCCGAAGATGCCATCGTACGCGGCGCTCTCCGGCTGGAAGCTAATTGCACTAATGTCTGCCATGAATTCGAGCGGCGCGCTAACTCTCGTGCGCGCGGAGAGCAGAAGAAGTTTGGGGGCGGTGGAAAGTGAGCAGGGAGGGGAAATGGGGGGTACTTATACAAAGTGAGTGCCGCTGGTCACTGTCATTTGACGGGGTCTCGAGGGTTGAGAAAATATGCAAGAACGTGCGATATGATAAGCAAAACGCATTGAAGCTTTATCATCACATGCATCGAGCGACGCGCGAGACGCAGGGTTGCTGCGGGCTTCGCTCGAAACCTTCCGAGGAAAACACGCTCAGATGAAGATAAAGTAACATACGCGGCTGAATTGCTCTTTTGTGGCCCTTGTTGTGCTATGAAAAAGGGAACTCGAAAGAGCGCGGGCAAGGGTACCCGAGTCCTACTAAAGCGGGACTGCTTATGCAGGGTGGAGTAATAACGCGCGTGACACATGTCATCGGCCGCTGCATAAGACACGTCGGAGTTACCTTATCAGTAGCATAAAGTGAGGTCAGGTTAAGGTGTGTCGAGCATGACGAGGGTTTCGCCGGAATCCCCGCAGACCCTCGGCCGACGCCGTCCGTGCACTGTCGCATCTCTCGCGATGAAGTCTAGGAGCCGCGGTGGCGAGGAGTCTTAGTCGCTTTGGGCAAGCAAGAGTTCATCAATGTAGGTGTGAAGCGCAATTCTCAGAAGCTGATAAAAAGAATTGGAGTTGTAAACTGTTTTGACCCGAATTTTTTTTTAACAGCAGCATCCTATCCTAATTCCGTTGTCATTTCGACTTGTGGCGATTTTTTCATGACTCGCCGACGTTTGTCTAATCATGACGCGGACGTCCATCAAATCTTAAGCATCCAAGCCACAGAAAAATCAAAATGCTGGCAGTAAGTAAGGCCCAGTAATTTATGTCAATCCTTCCTCTCCTTCTTCTCGTCAGTAGAAAGCTTGTAAGCTCTCCGTTCGAGGCATTGGCCAGCTACTGAATCTCGCATTTCAGCATGAAACTGTTGTATAACCCGGGTTGGGTTGCCTGTTGTGTGCGCTCTAGATTTCAATGAAGTGTTCAAATATATAGATATGTATCGGTTTCGCTTCAACAAAGGATTTGGCCAATTTCTCGAATAATCTCATTAAAGTTATAGTAGAATAGGCGCTTCGAAGAACTCTTAAAAAAAAAAAAAACACTGCTAGGAGGAGGCCGTAGCCGCCGGGGCAGCGTTCACTCGAGTGTGTGAATAGTACACGAACGGTTTCATATGAGGAACCAATAACCTTACCTCATTCAAGAGACATTTTCGAAAGATTTTTAGTGAATAATAAATACAGGTGTGAAATAAATAAGGAAAAATGCAACTGCGGCAATCCCGACCTGAGGGTGCCTAATAAATATGAGACAGGGAAAATGCAATGGAAGACAAAGAATTAGCGAGTCTTTTTGATCCTTTCGGACCTCAGTTCCCACTGGATTCTCGGGAACCTACGGTTAATTTAAGATAACATATGTACCAATACACGGTTTTCGTGAATAACTTAATTTACTCGTCGTCCTCGTTGTCGCTGGCCTCGGCGAGAGAAGACAGAGTCTGCTCGGCAATACGGTCCAGATCACGCTGGCCGTTGTCGGTGATGCGGCGGCCACCGTTCTCGCTGACCTCGACAATTCCGAGCTTCTCAAGAGCCTGCAGAGCCTTGCGGTTCACGGAGCCAGAGGCAGAGCGGTGGTGGGAGGGGCGCGAGCCGCGGTTGATGCGGGAGCCGTAGCGGGTGTTGAGCTTGCCAACACCGACGTCCTTGTTCAGGTAGACGTGGCGAGCAATAGAAGCAGAGCGCTTGTAGAACCAGCCAGCAGAGTCCTGGGGAGGAAGCTCCTTGCTCGAGGACGTCTTCACGACCTCAACGTAGCCGGGAACGTCCAGCTTACCCTGGCGCTGCAGGAAAGCAGCGTATGCGGTGATAAACTCCTGCGCGGGAACGTCCTTGACGGTGACACCAGCCATTATTAGTCTACAGAGTAGTTGGAGATCGTGAGATGTGCAACCGAAGATTTCACCAGGGTCGCGGCAGGGCGCGCGGGAACCCCCCCGGGGCTCGCTTGAGTTGGTCTGTGCTGCATCACGTGCGCGGTGCTATAGAGAGCAGAGGGTCTCCTCTAGTTAACGCTGACAATACGCGGCGAGGGCCTATGCTCCCAGCAATGCCAAGCCCTAGATGAGTAATGCAACCGTCGACGTTGGTGACAACCCGTATCATGGATATACGCAACCCGTACCCATGAGCGACGACGACGGGTTACGGTCAACCCTCACTTCGTGCTCCTCCTCCCTCTTCTCGGGCCTTGGCTGGCCTAGCCTGGCCGGCCTTTGGGACCTGGCGACGATCGCCCTTGCCCCGCTCGGCTGGGTGGGTGGCAGTGATCAATAGTCGCTTCCACACAGCAGCAGAAGCGGACTCTAGCAACGCCACGAATCGGGATGTCTTCCAACCCGCAGAAGCAGTTTCAAGACCTGCTTGCCCAGCTTCAGAAGCTCCGGAGCTCGGGCGGCGGCCGGCGGACCGGCGGCGGCCCGCGCATGCCGCGGGGCGGCGCGAGTCCGGCGTCGATGTTTGCCGGCCTGGGCGGCGTCATTCTGCTTGGAGGCGGCGCGCTGCTGCTGAACAGCGCGCTGTTCAACGTCGAGGGCGGACACCGCGCGATCATCTACTCGCGCACGAGCGGCATTCAGCCGCAATTGTACAATGAGGGCACGCACTTTGCCATTCCGTGGCTGCAGCGGCCGATCATTTATGACGTGCGCGCGAAGCCGCGCAGCGTTGCCTCGCTCACCGGCACGAAGGACCTGCAGATGGTGAACATCACCTGCCGTGTGCTGTCGCGGCCGCGCGTCGAGTCGCTAGCAACGATCTACCGTACGCTGGGCCAGGACTACGACGAGCGCATTCTGCCGTCCATTGTGAACGAGGTGTTGAAGGCCGTGGTTGCGCAGTTCAATGCCTCGCAGCTCATTACGCAGCGCGAGAAGGTCAGCCGGCTCGTGCGCGAGAGCCTCATGAAGCGCGCGGCCAAGTTCAACATTCAGCTCGACGACGTGTCGCTCACGATGATGTCGTTCAGCCCCGAGTTCACGGCTGCCGTCGAGGCGAAGCAGATCGCCCAGCAGGATGCGCTGCGCGCGGCGTTTGTCGTCGACAAGGCCATGCAGGAGAAGCAGAGCGCTATTGTGCGCGCGCAAGGTGATGCACGCAGTGCCGAGCTTATTGGTGAGGCCGTGAAGAAGCACAAGGGCTACCTTAGCCTGAAGAAAATCGACACGGCCCGTGAGATCAGCAAGCTTGTGGGCCAGTCCGGCAACAAGCTGCTTCTCGACAGTAAGGAGCTCATGCTGAACCTGAGCGACGACTTCGAGCAGCACTAAATACATGTAAATAGAGAGAACCACAGAACGATGCTTCTAATGACTACCTTTCACTAATGAATGTGCAATTAAACAGTGTGCGCGTGCCGGGCGAGTGCTGCGCGCGGGCACAGGGGGAACCACAGAGCGGAGCCTCTTATGACTACTTTTCACTAATATTATGCGATTAATCGGCGCGCTGCGGGCACTAACACTAAGGAATCAAACGAAACAGCTCATTTTGCTGCCGCGTCAGGGTGCGTCTTGCGGTAGGCGACCTGCCAATTGATTGCCCGCGCCGTGTTGACCTCCATAGTGGTAATGTTCTCGCGCAAGAACTCGAGGTCCTCGCGGCACGCCTCAAGGCCCTTGTTCGTGGCGTCGAGCTTTGCCTGCAAAGTGCTCACGGCCTCGTCAATCGGGTACTCGAGCATAACGTTCGCCCCGAGCCACAGCCATACGGATCTTACAGGATGTATTTCCGCCTTTGCGTATACAGTGTCGTTCAGTTCGTACTGCGTCTCAAACGGCTCGGCCTGCTGGCTTAGGAACTTGCTTGTGTCGAGGCTTTTTTGTAGGTCCGGCAGCTTGCTCTGCAAATTCTTCGCGCGATTCGACGTGGCCAGCTCCATGAACTGGTACTTCTGGAGCTGCTCCTGCAGCTGCCGCAGAAGCGCAGTGGCCTCCTCCAAATCGCTGGCGTACTCGTCGATGCTTCCCAGGAACGGCGCTTGCGGAATCCCGCGCGGGTTTGTGTGCTCCGGCTTAGGAAGGGCTTTGGCCATTTTTCAGCAAGTCAAAACGAGCAGCAGCAGCAACGGTGACGGGCGACGGCAACGGCGGTGATTTTTGTGACGCTTCACCAATTCAACGCGGACGACTGGGATTTAGGACTACTAATAATAATATGCTTCTTCGCCGTGTCGGAGAATGGGTAATGTGACTACGGACAGGTGTCAGCGATTACCAAACACCGGCAGCTAGACCTTGGTTACACGGGTCTAGGAACGTTGTCCCTGACTCAGAGAGTCCTGGGCCATAACTAAGTAGAGACAAGCGGTTAAGGACTAAGCTATGTTTAGAGAGGATCATTTATAATAGTGGAAGTCACGTGTGGTCGTTACCTCCAACACTCCCTTGTTGAGTGTGACCGTCAGGTTGGCGCACAAGTCCTTGGGATGCACTCCTGAACTTAGGTTCACTCAATGGCTTCGTAAGTACGTCCGCGGGATTTCCTTCACCAGGGCAATGTTTGATCTCGATATTCGCGTATTCCATGAGATCTTGGATTTTGTCGATGTGTACTCCAATACGACGGTTTGTACCATTGATCTTCCGGCTGTTCATCACTCGAAAAGATGACTGCGAATCAGTATATAGAACAGTTTGTGCTTCATCATCCATTTCACCTAAGTAAAC
>NRDX01000026.1:0-129987 GCA_004125185.1 Entelexis vaccinii | reverse complement strand
CCCCCCCCCCCCCTTCGCGACTCACAAAGTACCTCACAGCCCATAGTTATGCTGCGAATCAAATCGAGCGGTTAGGTTGAGATGAGAGCGCCATCTTGCCTAGTGCAGGAAGTCAAAATAGATAAGACTACATGCTGCAAAGCACTTGTCTTTCTAGAGCGCTGCGGCGACCACGGCTCATTATTTATGATTATATGTGTATATATAGCCAGAAATGCAACTTTCCTGATAACTTTACAGAGCTAGCGGCATCGCCGCCCAGGCATCTCGCGTCTCACATCGCGTACTTACGTGTCCACTCCTTTGCCGTCGCCTCGAACTTTTCCTTGTCTTGTTGAGCCTGGTTCGAGATTTCTGCGACCAGCGGGTCGTCGAAGTTGGGGTCCGTGAGCAGGGACGAGATCGAGAGCAGCAGCTTCGGCACCGTGAGCACGGGCGACCAGTTGTCCTTCAGTACGTCTACGCAAATGGCGCCGGACGCGTTGATGTTTGGATGATAGATCTTTGTCTGGAAGGTCACCTTCGGCGGCTTATGTGGGTAGTCCGGTGGGAACTGCATGTTCAGGAAAAACAGGCCGTTGGCGTACGGCGAGTCCGCGGGGCCTAGAATGGTTGCCTGCCAGTGGAAAAGGTCGTCTCCCACGGGCCCTGCCGAGCACGATGCTGGTGGGTCATTCCGCAGATCTGATAGCTCTTTTCTGAGTCGCTTCGCCATGATCCTATTGGGGTGTGGTAGTGGGAAGAGAAGAGGAGTTGACTGCTGAGCTGGTCTGGCTTATTATGTCTTTTTTCAGCCAATGTGTAAACGGCGCGCGGAACTCCAAAGAAGTCCCAAGGAGACGTCATGTGAGCGCCGACGCCACACTGCCACGCCGCTCTGCAAGGCGCGCTCACCCGCCATTCGCAAGACCGAGCTAAGCTTTGATAGGAGAAATGAAAAAAAAAAAGAATCTGCTGGATTAGAAAGGATGTTTACAAACGCTCAATTCGAGCTACGAGAATATGCAAACATTGTGAAGCCGCACAACTGTGCGGCTTCGGAGTGGGGTCGTGGGGCGAGGGTGGCGGCAGACAGGGCATCCGAAGAGCTCTCTCTCGAGTCCTCTGGGGCCCAGAAATCCACATTAGACTAATTAAGTATTGAGATTCGCGCAAATTGCATGAACTTGCCGAAGGCGTTATTTACTACGAGCTACTCGGCAGTGCACGTTATTGATTTCAAATGCCTACAAACAATTCTTTATTAAATTAAGGCCCTCAAAAAGAGGTTCAGATCGCATTGCTTGAGTGGAGTTTTATTGTCGGCCCGTTCGGCGAGCTTCCTGTTCAATGTAGTGAGACTCAACGAACACGCTGTCTTTGGGCTGTCCCTCAGGCTGAGGACGTGCCTCCGGGGCATCGAAAACAGGCTGCTCTGTCTCGGCGGGTAGCTGCTCTGCGTCACCGCCCTCAGTATCGCCCTGTCTTTGGTTGATATGCGCTTGTGCGTGTCGAGCCGTACCAATGCCCTGCACGCCCTTGTTTTGATCTTTACCAAGCCACGGCTTTACAGCCTCGCCGAGGTCGCCCATGGGCGCTGCGCAGTAACACACAATGCCTATGATAGTGAACACGAACCCGACTGGGTACAACCAGTACACATGATAGCCGAAGGCTTCTGTCCCGACCAGCAGCGACCAGAAGTCCGACGTCAGCGTGTTCAGGTTGTAAAACGCAGCAGAGGACATGCGGAACATTACCGGCGCCAAGTGGTACAGCAGGAACATGGTCAGGGCATATCCAGTTAGATAGCCGCCGACTTGGCCTGTCCAGTGGGCATGCTGCACGTCCTTGCGTCCGAAAATGGCGAGCTGCACGCCGTTGATCCCAGCGCCCCAGAACCCGAGCATACCCAGGACCTCGTAGATGGGCCGCTCGCTCACCAAGAATTCCTCGAAAGTATTGCTGAATCCGTAGCATGCAGCGCCGAGCAGCACGAACAGGTCACCCTTGACCGGGTTCGAGGCCGAGTAGTCCTTTCCCGTGAGGTGGTCGGAGACAATGAGCAGCGCCATGCCACCAATGGTGACAATGATACCCAGATACTGCGACCAGTGGTAGCGCACGTGGAGAAACACAAAGCTGAGGATGACGACAACGACGATGGCGAAGTTGTCCAGCAGCGAGGCGCTTAGCAAGTTCGTGTACTCGTAGGCGAGTGTAACAAAGTAGTTACCTTGCACGTCGATGAAAGCCAGGATGAAAAAGCGCCAGCTATCGCGCACAAAGATTCTGAACCACTTCTTGAAGCCGTAGCGGTACCACATGTACGGATTGTACACGACACAGAGCAGGGCGTAGTTGAGCAGGTTTTGGAAGAGAGGCATAGATGTGCCGGCATTGTTCATTTCTGTAGTTAACGAGTTCGTGCAAACAAGGCACATGGAGATGGTCTGGCCGATCACAAACGCAATGAGAAAGCGCTTGCTCATGAGGAAGCCGAAGTACCGCCGGCGCTGGCCCTTGACAGCCCACTCGTTGTGCTCGTCATCGGCATCGTCTGCATCTTCTCCATCGACCTCCCTATTAATTGACTCGATACCACTTTTGTTGGACTTCACACTTGGGGCCGCACGCGGTGATGTAGTAGCGTGAAGCACTGGGTCCGCGGGATTTTCAATAGGTTCGTCGCGTGCGCGGCCCGTGTCATCGTCAGACGGCTCGTGTTTGCCCAATGTGTTGAGAAAGCCCTTCTCGAACACGGCAGTGACCTTGTCAATCCTCGCGCCTATAGACTTAGCCGTCATAGCCGCTTAGCGTGTGGTTATTAGGCTGAAAAATATTCTAATCCGAATAAAGGGTGCCCGTGCCCTACCTGACCCCGATCCCGCCTTATCTAAACCGCCCTGTCGCTATCGCAAATCAGCCTTGGTAAATACAAAAGGGCCGCAAGTTGTAGGTAATTTGGCCTAGTGAAACAAAACATATGCCATTGTCAAATGCAAAGCTGATGAGTTGGCAGAAAAACAAAATGACGGACCAATATGTAGCGCTCAACTAACCAGCTATTATAATCGCGGTCCTTTAAACGCCAGTGCAGCTACATAAGAGGCTTACACTCCAGTTTATTCGCCTCAAACACTTCAGGTGCGCAATTGACACACGTACACCAACATAACGCATCTACAGGCCAGCGTGATGACGCGACACCGGCTTATCAAGCGCACTGCTGGTCTTTAAAGATCTGGCTCGTGTAAAAATGCATTTGGGTCTATGAAAAAGAGTCTAATAAATATACAATTATTCCCAAAGCTTGGTATCGCGTAGGGCAGAGAGGGAGAGTCCTACTGTTGGTCGCTCGGTGGAAAGCCATGCAAGCAAAATTGTCTATTAATTGGCGGAGCCAAGCTACTCGAGCTTAAGGCCGGCCTGGTGCAGGCGCGTGAGCACAAGCTCGAACGCGTCGCGGCCCAGTGCCGCGTTTTGCGCGAAGCGCTGAATCGAAAACTCCTCGACTTTCGAGCACAAGCGCTTGAAGTTCAGGCCAGACACGAATGTCGCCTGTTGAGAAAAAAGGGTTCGCGCGTTTGGAGCGCTGCTGTCGCGCTGGTACGTCACGGTCTCGAACACGGACAGAATGCTGCAGTGGTCGAGGTTGCGCGAGCGCATGACGAGCGTGCCGCGGCGGGGGTCGATTTCGCTGACCTCGCGCACGAACGCGCGGTTGTTGCCGATGAGGCGGCCCAGCCATGCCGGCATTGGCTGGCGGCAGCCAATGAGGCGCTCGGTGCGGAGCACTCCCGACGTCGGATCCACCTCACGGCGCAGCACGTCGACGGTCTCGACGTGCGTCGTGATTTCATTGGGGTACTTGCGCCAGTTCGCTCGCGTTACCTCCTCCCATGAGTATGGAAACGAGCTTTCGGAATCGAAAAACCGCATGGGCCTCGGCGCGCTCCACTTTGATCGATGCAACAACTAAGAGTAGCGGATCCGGATTTTTTTTAATTCGCCGACATGGCGCGCGTCACATGCGCCGAAACTCCCCGAGGGTTAGGGCGCGGACCGAGGTCGGGACGGGTCGACAACGCCATTCGCGAGCGGCGAGGCCCGGGCCCGGCTTCTGTGGCGCTACCATTCTCGAAGCGCCGACGTAGGCTGCCCCGTGCGAGCTGTGAGCTTTGCTTTGCGCACCATTTTTAACCATTGCGCAGCTATTTGCGCGGCCAATTATTACATCGCAGCAAATTTAACTCAATATATTCACATGCGCGCCGAGCAATTGCCGTTGCCACTCAGGCACGCAGGGTATTACGGAATACAGGTGCCGAAATGCATGAGCCACAACATGTGAGCCAAAAAGCCGGTGAGCCAAAAACAACGCGCCGCCGCTAACTAATTTTGCTAAGCTTAGAATTAAGGAATGTTCGCCGGGTTAATAGTAATAGTAATCATCAAAAACATGGCAAGCACACAAGCTGCGGCCTCAGTGTACCGATTATAAGAGCATAATATAGAACATAGCATGAACATGTTGCAAATCCCCTGTGAATTCCACAGACGTATTTGGAATGAAGAGAGCTTGACTGCTTCGCTCTTATCTGCAAAGTAAACATGCGTGATTCAGGCGTGATCCGGGGTCCCAGACGCGTAAGCAATCCGCTTGATTCCGCAAGCGTGCAGAAGAGCCATAAACAACTCTATCTCAGCCCTAGGGTGATTGGAGGTCAACTCTTCTGTCCTTAAACTCCCTATACAGAATTACTGCGTGCATATATGATGAGCACAGATACTTTTCTCGGCTTAGTTACGTGTTTCTCTGCACTAGCTGAGGGCCACTCGTCAAACCCCTCTATCAAGTCCCTGTACACCTAAGTAATCTGCCGTGTTTGATGCCACAAAATGTTCAACGCGCTCTGGCGCTTTCGGTTTCCTTTGCTCTACCCTCAGAACTTATATACTATATGGCCACATGTGTGTGGTGGTGGTGGTGTTGTAAATTAATTACATAGTTAAGTAAGAAGACCTTACCGCACTTTTGGCGCACGCATCAACGCGACGCGTCACGCACTCGCCGCCATTAAATGCTCGTGAGAATCGAGGACTTTCGCGGGGCATGGTCGCAAGTCGTAAAGGAATCGCTGTCGCACTCTACGTGCCGCGTCGTTGTGTTTGTGGCTTGCCTCGACGTCGACGCGCTGTGCGCGGCGCGTATGCTCAGCGCGCTGCTCAAGAAACACCTCATCACCCACAAAACTGTGCCCGTGGTCGGGTTCCAAAGCCTCAAAAATGCATATTCGCGGCTTGACGATGCCGTGCGCAACGTTTTCTTCGTGGGATGCGGTGCGACAGTCGATCTCGACGAGTTTCTCCACCTTGACGCCCTAGACGCCGACGCTCAGCCCGCACGAATACACCTTTTTGACAGCCACAGGCCATGGAACCTAAACAACATGTACGGCAGCGAGTTCGTATTCTGCTATGATGATGGCTTTCTCGACCAGCTTGCGCCGTACCAGGAGGCCTATGATTTTTTAGCAACGAACACGATTGAGGACGGAGGCGATGCGTCGGCTGTAGCCAGCACAGACGCTAGCGACAATGAGGTAGCGCGCGACTACTCCGAAGGGGATGATGATGAGCCTGCGCGGCCCAAAAAGCGCAAGGCCAAAACAGTAGCCTCGGATACGGAGTCCGAGAGTGACACCGAGGATACGCAGCCCGATGAGGACGATATCGGGCCCGAAAAGCCATCTGCTCGAGCTCGCAAGCGCAAAACAACCAAACGCTTCGAATACATGCGTCTGCTTGAGGCCTACTACACGCGCGGGTCGCATCCCGTCTCAACGAACGCTGTGCAGATGTACACACTAATGACGATGATTGGCGAGACGTCGCTGCATCATCTGTGGCTCACGCTCGTGGGTGTCACGTCGATGGAGCCACAGCACCCGCAGCTCTACCGCATGCTCCTGCCCACGCTGCGCGACGAGATGCGGCGGCTCAACGAGATCGCCGTGAGCCGCGACGGCCGCAGTAAAACAAGCGCCAGCCGTCGCGTCATGATTTACGCAGAAACCGACTACTCGCTGTTTTTGCTGCGCCAGTGGTCCCTCTATGACAGCATGATCCACTCTTCTTACGTCTCGGCCAAGCTGTACCTGTGGCGAGAAGATGGCCGCAAGAAGCTCCACAAGCTACTCGCCCGCATCGGCATCACCCTGCAAGATGCGCAGCAAACATGGATCCACATGAAGCCACAGCTGAAGCGGGACCTCAAACCGAAGCTCGACAACGTGAGTGGAATTTATGGTATCGAGGGCATTACGAGGCCCGGCATTGTGCGCCGGTTCGGCCTCGATGGAACACTAAGCGCTGGCGACTGCGCCGAGAGTGTGGCGGCGTTGCTCGAGGCAGGCGATCCGGAGCACTACTCGGTGGCCGGCCTCAGACGCGACACCGGAAGCGCTGCAGGCCCGCATGCCGATGAAGCAGCTCAAGGCGGTGGCGCTGCTGCCGCCATTGCCGCCGCCTCGTCTGCTCAGGACGAGGCTAACTCTACCTGGGCTAAGCACTTCTGGACTGCTTGGGACTCGTTGGAGTCTTTTTCGAAGCTTTGCGCTGGGGCCAACCAGGCCAAGCTTCTACAACGCGCCGTTGTAGCCACGGGCAACTCTATATTTGACAACAACCTACCAAAAGACCTAAACACGTTTCGCATGGTCATTGTACAGGAGGCGCCTGAGCTGGAAGTGTTCTTAAACCCACTATCACTCCAGCGTCTCGGCATTTGGATCTCTGAGGGATGTGCCGAAATCCACACCGCGAACATACCGCTCATTCTTGCCCTGCTCGACGAGAAGCGCGACGTCTACCTCGTGCTCGGTATGGGTCGCTACAAGCCTCGAGACGACCCCCACGACGCGGAATCGGTGGTGTATAATCAGTTTGGTCGCCAGTTCCAGCTGACCGCGTCTGCCGTGAACGCAAAGATCCGCATGGATGCGTTCGAGGCGTCGATAATAGATGTTACGCGCGAAGATTTACCGCGCTTCCTTGAGGCGCTCGACTCTGAGCTGCGTAGCGCCGACAGAGATGCGCGGTAATGCAATCACTGTTTTGAGTTGCCAAACGCTGAGCCTCACACTGCTAGACATCGAGATGTACACTAATTAATTAAAGCGCGGCTAGTTGCGGCCAAGTAGCGCAAAAATAAAAGCACTATTTATTCAATTTTTACAAGCTTACTGCGCATTAGGGACTGAGTTCGAGAGTTGAGCAGCCATATTCTCATATCTTACTGTTAGATGCTTTTTTCGGACCCGCAATCCCTACACTAAGTACATGGTATCAATATAACATTACCAGCACATAATGTACCCGTCCCGCGGGGTGGTACAACGCTATTGAATGAATGAGCTAACCCGAATATGCCGGTGGTGAACTCGCGCTCTTGTTCTGGCCCTCAGCCTTAGCCTCAGCCTTAGCCTCAGCCTTAACCTCAGCGTTCGAAACTGCCCTTCTAAACGTTGGCGATAACACCCTCATGTTGAGACACCGAAAACAAAACTTATCCCCTCGCGCAAATTTTATATCCACACATAAATCGTATTGTGAACGGCACAAACTTCCATTCCAGCTTGGCGGTAGGGCCCCTTCAAGCTTCCAGCCCCGTGCTTCCCCGCTCAATGTGAGCTTATCTATAAGTTGGTAAAGTCTGACCTTTTCAAGAAAGTGGTAAGTACTCTGTGCTCTAGCCTGTGAACTATACGACATAATCACGCATGCTTCGAGATAAACAGCCACGCTGCGCACGAATGTACGTTTCTCGAGCTCAATATCAAGCACAACGTCGAACAGGCCTGGTGCTTGCTGCACCCCCTTCGGTCTATCGCACGTCACTTTGATACATCCTTGACGAAGTTTACCCAAAGGACGGCGCTCTTCTGCTTGCAGAAATGCGCTTTGAGTTGGCAGTGGAAATATCTTTACTAAAACTTGGTCTTTGATTGTTTCTTCCGATCCTATGGTCATGATTGCACGCACACACCAAGTGACACCACAATAAGGTTCGCCTTCAACCTCTATACTCGGCGAGAGTTCCTCCCCTAGCTGAGGAACGGTAACGCCGTACCCAAAGCTGCAACACCCTGCTGCCCATCGCTTGTTGTCAACATCGATATGCGTGACTTCTTGGTGCCTGATAGCAACATTATAAGTTCGATTTATGATGACGGCCTCAGTGCACTCTAACTCGACGCGAAGACATTTTATTTGGGCGCCTACACAGGGACTAGTCACAACCACGTCACCATAAATCGCTTCGCCCTCAACATAAAAGTCTTGCTTGTTGCTAATACTCAGCTTGACTGTGGGGTGTGGTGGCTTTCCAGACTTCATGTTATTTCGCCATACTTTTTTCACTTATGCCGTACTTATATGGGTGATGCCACCACTCAACCCGTAGTGTAGGGCAGGATGGCCCTTTCCCATTCGGGAATGCTGCAAGCCCTGACTATACCGCTCCTGATATTCAAGGTACACCTACGCATATTGAATCTACCAAGTGCTATCTGGGATATGTTTTCTGGACATCAAGGTGGCAAATTGATTCTACCGGTCGATTAGTTTCCTTAGTTTAGGTAAGAAGCATCTACAATGAGTCTGATAGCATTATACACTTTTTGTCGTAGAGAGAAGCGCCGTCTAGTATTGGTCTCTCCTAAATACGAAAGCATTGCCGTTTAAGACGCTTTGATTACCTATCTATATGTCTTTAGAACTCTACCCGTGCCCTGTATAATAATACTTGCTCAATCCGGTAGGATCTACTTCTATGAGCTAATGCTTTGGAATGGCTCGAAAAGAGTATTTAATCCTAGGCTTTGTATAGTTACCTCTTACCATTTACTGGCTATTCCCCATGTCTGCGAACATGACTGAAGTTGCCACACAAGCGTGCTCTCACCTTGTCAAGAACATTTACTCTCACCACATGGGTGCTATCAATGCTGTTCGCACTATACCTATGACAAGCAATATTTCGCTTGTTACAGAAGCGTCCCGAGTTAGCTCGCCATTCTCTGCTGTGGCGTTGAGCTTGAGCGACATCGTGCAAGGAATAACGGCGCCCACTGTTTCACTGACAAGCGGTATCTTAGGAGCTTCAAGCATCAACTCCCCACCAGCATCAGCGCAATTGCAATTGAGCCGTGCTATACAGGATTCACTGGCCCAGCTGTCATCTGAAGCCAGCCAGCTTCCTCCGCTTAACCACGTTACCGCTACACTTCCGGGGGCTGTGATAGGCGAGGCCTCAACTACCGAGCGTCATCTTACGCCTGATGCAACTTCATTTGTTACGCTCCACCTGACGGAAATGGTCGCGCCCTTCAGTCCTGCCCAATCGCTCCAGTACTGATGCACCTCCGGTTGCCACGGCTGAGACAAAGATGGGCGACACAGGTCTTGGTGACCATGCCTTACCAAATAAAAAGGTCACATCGAACAGTACTGGTACGGAATCAAAGGAGCAGAACAAGTGGGATTGTATGGATTCAACTCTGATTGCGACACTGATTGCAGTTATGGCCCAATCATTTTGGGTTGATGTGGGATGCACATACGAAATGATTCGACTCTCATGCAAAACAGACTTGAAAGGGGTTGAATGGGGAGCTTTTGTTTCTCTGTTGGTTTTTCAAGCCCCGCTCTCAATGTTCCATGTGCTTGCAGGCATGTTTGCTATTAAGAGGGATGACTTCCCATTCTTTTGGTGGGCGCCTATCCCGAGTACTATTTCCGGAGTCGTGTTAGTGGTTTGTGCAGTATGGCTCTGGATAGCTTTTTATCGCGCATCCAAAAGCGAGTCCACACTCAATCCTCGCAATATGGACTGAGGTCACTATCACCTTGAAATGACTAGGACGGTCGATTTGTGTGGCGTAACACAGAACCAGTGACCTCTCTGAGCTCGGTATACCGATATGCTGCCACCTTGACGCAAAACGTATCTCTCAGCTGTCCTGAATGCCCTAGCAGTACCATCACTGTACCAGCGCTCGAGACACCCAATTCATAAATCTATATGTAGTCTTCAACTTTCAGATTCTAGCGGGCATCAATATAACTCGCCTCGTGAGTATTGAGAGCGACCAGTACTGTGTCTGCACCAAATCACTTGTATCTGATTTCTATGATGTCGTTGGCTATGACATGCAGTGTCTGTCGCCGACATCAAAAGTTGCTTTTCCGTAGCGGAAGTATTGGAGCGCAAACGACAGCAACAACTCGCTTCTTCTGAAAACCCAAAGCCCACGTACCTTCGCAGCTATAGTTGCGTAAACTAGCTCTCTCTGGGCCTAAGCTCACAAATTGTCGAGCTCGATGTTATTCTCTTTTTGCTCTTATCATTCTCTAACGTGTTAATATAAATGCTCGTGATGCGTGAATAATCTATGCCGACAGGGCTGCTCACCTTTCCGTTTTCAGCTGTTCACTGGCTCATGCGCCCCTTATTTGGATATCCTCTTGCACTGGCCTCTCTTTCCATCTGAATAGCCATTATTGGCAACCTCGGTACTCATTAATCACTGAAACGAACGCATTTTTGGAGCTTGTATCCTGAGATTTCGCCTCATACGGTCATTCCAGTAAGTGTTGCGTCCTAAACCACACGGTAAAGTAAAATTAAGGTATGGATGACTGGGAGTCCGCTTTCCCACAGAAGTGCCGTCGCGCAATCAAACAATAATTCCAAAAATTCTCAAAATGGACTAGCCATATCTTAAGACTTTAGCTTAGACTCTGGCAAAGGGTGCACACAGCCTAGCTTGCCTTGCCATGATAAAGCCTGAAGATAAACAAAAGGCGTGCCGTAGAAGCTGACTTTGCGAAATGTGCAATCAGACATAGACATAGACATAGCACTTCTAATCCCTGCGCTCACGCTACTTCCCGTACTGATACTTAATGTGTGCAGTCATCCATACATTGATATTTTTAGTTGTTGCTCGAAATAAGCTGCTTTAAGCCGTGTAGTGATTTAACTAGAAGCGCATTTGACGATGCATTTTCAAATTGACCTCCATTGACTACTAGGCGCGTTCGCAGAGAGATCCTAATAGACGCGCTAAAGTCCCGGGTAACCTGTCGTGGATTCCTGCTGCGTAACGCCAATGTGTGCAAAATGAAGAACGCAGTTCATAACTGCCGACTTGTACGGTAAGAAAAGCACTTGATCTAGAGTACTACACGTAAGTAAGTAAGTAAGTAAGGGGTAGCAGTGGTAATAAGCGCTGGCCGGACCCAATACTCTAGCGTTACATCCATCTGTAAAGCACTAGAGGAGTCGATAATAGATGTTACCTTCAAAACTTTATCGCGGTTCCTTGAGGCGCTTCACTCTGAGCTGCGCCGACCGAAAGCACTTTTAAGCTTCCGAGTGCTGATCCGCGTACTGTTAACCATCGACATTTACACTAATTGAAGCGAGGCCAGTAGCAGCCAAGTAGCACAAAAAATAAAAGCGCTATTTATTCTATACTTAGAAACCCTCTGCACATTAGCGACTGGTCTCGAGAGTCTAGCAGCCATATTCCCATATATTGCTGTGAGACGCTATCCTTCCGTAGCTGCCATCCCTACATTAAGTACCTGGCATCAATATAACATTACCAGCACATAATGTACCCGTCCCGCGGGTACAACATTGATGAATGAGCTAACCCGAGTATGCCGGTGGTGGATGCGCATCCTTGATCTGGCCCTCAGCCTTGGCCTCATCCTTAGTCTCAGCCTTAGCCTCAGCGTTCGAAACTGCCCTTCTAAACGTTGGCGATAACACCCTCGTGTCGAGCCACCGAAAACGAAACTTATTCCCTCGCGCAAGTTTTACATCCACACATAAATCGTATTGTGAACGGCATAAACCTCCGTTCCAGCTTGGCGGTAGGGCCCCTTCAAGCTTCCAGCCCCGTGCTTCCCCGCTCAATGTGAGCTTATCTATAAGTTGGTAAAGTCTGACCTTTTCAAGAAAGTGGTAAGTACTCTGTGCTCTAGCCTGTGAACTATACGACATAATCACGCATGCTTCGAGATAAACAGCCACGCTGCGCACGAATGTACGTTTCTCGAGCTCAATATCAAGCACAACGTCGAACAGGCCTGGTGCTTGCTGCACCCCCTTCGGTCTATCGCACGTCACTTTGATACATCCGTGACGAAGTTTACCCAAAGAACGGCGCTCTTCTGCTTTCAGCAATGCGCTTTGAGACAGCAATGGAAATATCTTTACTAAAACTTGGTCTTTGATTGTTTCTTCCGATCCTATGGTCATGATTGCACGCACACACCAAGTGAAACCGCAATAAGGTTCGCCTTCAACCTCTATACTCGGCGAGAGTTCTTCCCCTAGCTGAGGTACGGTAATGCCGTACGCAAAGCTACAACACCCTGCTGCCCATCGCTTGTTGTCAACATCGATATGCGTGACTTCTTGGTGCCTGATAGCAACAGTATAAGTTCGATTTATGATGACGGCCTCAGTGCACTCTAACTCGACGCGCAGACATTTTATTTGGGCGCCTACACAGGGACTAGTCACAACCACGTCACCATAAATCGCTTCGCCCTCAACATAAAAGTCTTGCTTGTTGCTGATACTCAGCTTGACTGTGGGGTGTGATGGCTTTCCAGACTTCATGCTATTTCACCATACTTTTTTTCACTTATGCCGTACTTATATGTATGATGCCACCACTCAACCCGTAGTGTAGGGCAGGATGGCCCTTTCCCGTTCGGGAATGCTGCAAGCCTGAGATATCCCGCTACTAATATTCATGGTGCTCCTACGCATGATGATTCTATCAAGTGTTATTTGAGACATATTTTCTTGACATCTACTGGCCAATTAGTTTCCTTTGGTGCGTCAACAGTGAGTGCGAAGATTCGATTAGACGCGCTCAAATCCTTGATGACCTGCCGTGAATCGTCAAGATGCTTGATTCTGCTGCGTAACGCCAACAAGGGTGCTAGAAATGAAACCGCAACTCATAGCTGTACAGTGCTAAAAACACTACCTTATTCTATATTTACAGGCCCACTGCGAGCGGACTAGAAATCTGCACAGCTCTGTTTTCAGATTTCGCTGTTGTACGCGTCCGTTACGTAGCTGCAATCAGGGCCGCCCTCAGTCGTTGGCTGGGATATACATACATAGCCGCTGTTATCGGGATAAACGCACTTCAATTGCGAGTCGGGAAACACACAGGGACAGTCAAGTGGTGACTCCACGCAGGCCAGAGTATCTTCACATAAATACGAGCCACATTCGAGCTGGTTGTACGTGTTTTCAACCATATTGTTTACATTACGCTGCTCAGTGTGCGCCTGACGCTGTTGCTGCTGTTGGCCCTGCTGGAATATGTGGTCAAAGAAACTGCCGAACTGGGCCGCGCACGTCGCCGCGAGTGCGAAATACACAAGCACGTTCATGCTGCTACTGTCCACACGCCGTTGATTCTAGCCTACACGTAAGTTAATAGCTAGAGTAATAATTAACGCTGGCCGGTGCCACTACCCTAACATCGCATCCATCGGCGAAGACAGCTCCCCTGACTGCGCTAGCGCGGAGAAGTGCATTCAATTCTATGTTCGAAGCACTGTAATCTAGCACGGTCTATCTCTATAACTATATCATGCCCCAGCGCCTCAGAAGATGGAGCGGGTGCCAGCTCTTACTCGCAATAAATAAGCATCGCAGTGCGTAAAGCACTGCTCTGATGCCGTGGTTGCAGCCGCACCAGCAAGCGGCGAGCGAATTGAGCGAGTGTTATAAATACTAAGCGAGAATTAGTCCAGACCTGTCCGTTTCGCCATAAGTGCTCGGTCTCTCGCGGTCGTCATAACAGCATTAAACTGCACAGCCACGAGCAAAGACAGAGAGGCAGCATAAGCACCTTTCTGAATGGATACCAAAGGAACCAGCCAACAAAAAAGAAAAAAAAGAGATGTGTAGAAAAAATAGGGTCCAAGAACCAACCAGCACGAGGGATTTTTTTTGTCAAAGAAGCATTGGACCTTACAGGCAAAAGTGGTCATGAATGTGCCCAAGTCCATGAAAGTCAATGCACCGGCTCATACCGGAACCGCAGATCAAGTCGTGACCCGAATCGGAACAGCGAATGCACACGGGGACAGTGACTCTAGTCGCCCTTCTCGCTCATCACCGTCTTTACAGGCTCGCTCTCAAGGTACAGTCTGTGCTCGTAAATATATCTGATGACGGAGCTCGGCGTGAGATACTGTACACTCATATTCCGTCGGATGAAGAGACGCACCTTCGTAGAAGAGATGTCGTTATAGATGAGCTGCTTGATTACAAGCACGTTGTGGCGGTGTTCGTACATAATGTCGTGAGAGAGAAGGAAGCTACGCACATCGGAGCCCGTGCGCTCGACGATCATGCACCCGTATCGGCCAAGGATGTGGCGCAGGTCGTCGTCGACCCAGACATTCGGCTCACCCATGCTCTCTATGAGGTCACCGCCAGCCAGCAGCATGATTTTGACGCCGCGACGGCCGCCCTTAGCTTCCTTGCAGGCGACGCCACGCCGCCTCACGTTAACCTCGTAGTTGAAGTGGTCGAGCACGACGGCCGTGCGTTGGTAGGCCGGTTGTAGGCTCTCCCAGGCATCGACCATGAGCCACGAGCTTGTGCGCTCGCAAGCGAGCTCACACATGCGCACACGGTGCTCAGCAGGCGCGAGGCCCGCCTTCTTGTAGTGGTCGCTGACGGGCGAGTAGTAACCGCCAATGACTTCAAAGCGCGTCTGATCACCAACGGCATCAAGCGCCATCTCGAACATGCGCAGGTGCAGGTACGTGATGGGGCTGAACGAGCCGCAGGCCACGAGCACGAGCGGTGACTTTGTCGGGTCACGCAGCTGTGTGGCCAAACGGTGATCCGGGAACTGGTAGTCCTCAAGCCGCGTAGCCTGGCGCCGCACGTCGCCCGGAACCTCCTCAAGGTCCGCGGCGTTCAAGTATTCCGGTTCGTGGATCTCCGGCACGAGAAATGTGCGGCCCTTTGTCGACGCACTGCGCGGAATGCCCTGCGGAATATCATTGAACATCTCGCCCTCGGCCTCGACGCCCGTTGCCACGGCCGACGCAGCGTCAGTCGGCGTCTCGAAGCCCGAGCCCATGAACCTGTGGATGGGCCCGTTGTCAGGGATCTTCGACACGCTCATAAAGCGGCTGCGCTCGCTGCCCGCCTCGCTAGGCGGCACAAAGTCTGGTGCCTTGCGCGGGTCCATGCCAAGGCGCTGCGTTTCACTTCAAGGGCTTCACACAGCGGCTGGTCAAGCACGAGGCCACAAACTCTCGGTTGCGGCGACGGATGCGGCACTCGGTTTATATATGGCTGCGTATGGTGGGACACTAAACTGATTCCCGTGCCGCGGCGAGGGAGCCCAGCCCAGATTCGTCAGCCAGGCATGATGCATTTGCATGCATAAACGTTGCTGCGTCTCCGAGCGCCCTTGCATAAATCCACGGGCCAGCACGCCAGGCGCGTCGTGCCGCTGCATGTTTTGACTCCATCCATGCTCGCACGGCACGACCAGTCTATGGGTATGACTGTCTTTTTTTTTTGTCATAACAAAAGAGATCCGTGACGTCGTTCTCACCGTTGCCGCGTATAAGACGTGTTATAGTAATGTTACTCCTGCCCAGCAGGCGCCGGTATATTTATTAAATTAACGCTATGTACAAGTAACTTTTTTTCAGGACCGCTTCTCTCCAACGAGCAGAACGCATGCGCGGCCCGCGTGAGTGTTGACGCTGTCAATGACAACGCGACAAGCCTCCTCGATACCGAGCTGCGCAGACCCGATGTAGTCGGCCTCGAGCTCTAGTGCAGGGAGGTACACGCGAGTTTTGGCGTGTGGCGATGCCACGCTAGTATCCCACGGGACTTGAGACACGACGCCGTCCAACACGCTTCCTGGAGTGAGCCGCGTTAACGAGTCGTACAGAACAAGCTGGCGTTGGTACTCGCGCACGAGCTCCTGGCTTACCTGCAGCCAGGGAACCATGCGCGCAAGGTCGTTTTCCGTGAAGGGGGGTGCTTCGCCACGCAGGTGCGCCTCTATTTGGCAGTGCGCAATGTAGTCCTCCAACCGGCGTAGCGGCGACGTGAACCGGGTCGTCGCGCTGTAGCCAATGCCGGTGTGTGGCTCCGAGGTTATAGACACGACAGACTTCTGTACAATGGGTCGCCATTTGAACCCGAGCCGTCCGTGGTTCTTGCGCAGCGTTGTCCTGTACTGCTCCCCGAGCTGCTCAGACTGCGTGAGCATGCGCTGACCGCGGTACAGAAGCGGGATCTTGTGCTTCAGACAGTACTCGGCCACAACGTGGTTCGCCAAAAGCATGAACTCGGTCACGATCTGGGTAGCAAAGCCGGGCGCGGCGGTCGATTGTAGGTCAAAGGCGCCGTTCGCGAGCCGTTGGCTACGCAGTGCGCTGGCCACGGCAGAATACTCGGCGAACTTGTCTCTTGCCTCGCCGCCTACTGTCTCAGGCGTTATATTTACAACTTGGCTCAGCATGAGCGGCGTAAGCTTCACGTTGCTGAGCGCCATTGTGCGGAGGTTCACGTCCACAAACAGGGTCAGTGCCGGCCGCGGCTCGCCATCGCCTACGAGTCCCAGATGTCGCGTGAGCTCACGCGGCAGCATGGGCACGGAGTTGCCATTCAGCTCGTAAACGGTTGTGGGCAGCTTGAGCATCTGGTTGACGAGAGGCGCTGTTTTCGTGAACGCACTTGGGTTTGCAATATGAATCCCGAGCCTGAAAACGTCGCCAGTGCCAAGGCGCTCTAGCGAGATGCCGTCATCGATCTCAAGTGCGTCAGCGCTGTCAATGCAGTATACGGGAGCCTCGAAGTCCTGGCGCAAAAGCTTGTTGCTGTCAGCCGTCAAGGCCATGTCGAACCCGCTGCGCGCATGTTCCTTGAACCAGCTGTAGCGCAATTTCTGCTGCAAGTCGCCCGCGGGCAGCTGCAAGAGCTCTGCGGCAACGTCGGAGTCGACGCGATCGGCAGTAGGGAACTGGCGCCGCAGGATCTCGATAGCACGCGACTCTGCCTCTGCGCTCGGGATGTTCTCGCGTGCGTAGTCGCGCACGAACGCGGCACTGTTTTCGGCGCTGCTCCGGTTTCCATACACCACCTCGAGGTTACGACGCTCGGCCGCGGCCGGAAGCACGGTCAGCGCATACTTACCCGTGTAGGAAAAGTCGAGCAAGCACTTGTGCACGAGTGTGTAGTGGTCGAGGCAAAGCCTAATGGCGTAGAAGTCTGCGATGGTGTACTGCGAAGCCGCGCTGGGGCACACTTCGAGCACAAGGTCCACGAACGACAAGGTCGCAGTCGCAGCCTGGCCCTGCTGGCGGCGCTTGAGCGCGGCGCCGACCTTGGGCAGCAGCTTCTGCGCACGCTTCATGGCGTCGTTGTATAGCTTGCGCAGCGGGCGCGCCACGAGCCTGTGCACGGGCTGGCTGACGACTCTTGAGGTAGGCGCGCTGGAAGTGACGCTGGGCTCGACGCCGAGCTCGAGCGCCGCGTCCGTGGCCGCGCTGTCGAGCGTGTAGAGCTCACCGCGCAGCGCGCGGATGCGTTCTGCGTTCACAAACGACATGAGGCGCGCATCAATCATGTTACGGAACACCTCTTTAGCACGGCCCACGGCGTCGGCCACAATGTAGGGCCCGTCCGGCACGTCCGGCGTGCCGAGTACAACGACGGGGTCCAAATTCAGGAGCACGAGATCGCCAATGTCTAGCGGCTTGTAAAGCTCGTCGACGGCGCAGGGCCGGTTCAAAAAGTTCGTGTCGATTCTTTCGGCTTTTTCATCCCATTGCCCTGCACGCGCCTGCATTTCGCGAAGAATTGCGTCGTACGTCTTGGGTTCTGGCGGTGCCGGCACTGGCGCCGCGCGATTGAGAGGCAGCGCCTGGGCAAAGCGTCTCAACACGGGCCGTGGCCGCGAGCGCAGACGGCATTGCGTTCGCGCGTACGCGAACGGGCGGGAAAGCACTTGCATCCGCGCACCCAAAAAAAAAAAAAGCCCGCACTATACCCCCTCTCCACCCAAAAAAACCAGTGGGTTTTCGCAGCCGCAGGCAGCCCGGTGGTGCGTTACTAAGAAAAAAAATTACGGTTAGGCTTGCGTGCGCAAACCCTCGCGACCTGGGGCGTTTTAATTTTTCCCGTGCCAGCGGAGAGAAGCATTTGGTCAGCATCGTGGTGGGAGACTCAGGCGCCCTGCTCAAGTAATCAAGCGCCAGCCGGACGAAGTGTTGCCACCGATTTGTGCCCCTGCCAGCCGACAGACCAGCGGGAGAGAGAGAGGTAGACAGCCAGAGGAATCGAGCCCCTTTTTGCGCGTAGGGAAGGGACTTGCAGGACAGCTAACGCAGCAACAAGACTCGATGGCTTCAGTACAGAGCGCGCACATGAATTACGACCCCTTGGCGGCGACGGCGCCGTCCGGAACAAAGCGCAAAATCGGCGACGTGGGCCTGTCGTCGCCCGGGCTCGCAAACGATGCCGTCTCAGACACACCGGGCTCCCACGACCTGGGCGCGGACGGCGACGCGAACGACCCGCGCGGCGAGATGTCCGAGAGTAAGCGGCGCGCACAGAACCGCGCCGCGCAGCGGGCGTTCCGTGAGCGCAAGGAGCGCCATTTGAAGGAGCTCGAGACGCGCCTCGCGCAGCTCGAGTCCGAGTCGCGCAGCTGGAAGTCTACAAATATGGCGCTGCGCAGCCAGCTCAGCCTCCTTGAGGAGGAATTGCAGCACTACCGCCGGCCAAAGGGTGCCGAGCCCGCGGGCCCGGGTGCGGGCCCCGGCTCGGATATCGATACACAGGGGTTGCCGGCACATTTGGTGCCGCAGCAACAGCAACAGCAACAACAGCAGCAGCAGCAGCAGCAGCAGACGGCGTCGCACTACGGAGCGTCGCAGCAAGCAGGGCAGCAGCAGTTGCCCACGGCGGCCGACCGCAACGGCGCCGGTAATGGCTTGGGCCTTGACACGCGGAGCAACTCCTCACACAATGGCAACAGCCCCGAGTCGATGTCTATACCGGGCCTGTCGTTCGACTCGCCCGGATCGGCGTCGTCGTCGACGCCGAACCGCGCTGACGAGTTCTGCGATAAGCTGTCGCTGGCCTGCGGCACGCGTGAGCGGCCCGTTCCCATTGGCGCTCCGCAGATTGCTGCTGAGAGCCCACGATGGCAGGAAGACTCTGTGATCAACGGCATGAACACGGACTGGGTGCGCAACAACAGCTGGGGCTCGCTTGGCGCGTTCGACTCTGGTCTGGGCGGAGCCGATCCGTTCGCACTGCCCGGTTCGGGCGTGGACCCCCTCCCCGAAACGAATGCGCTGGGGTACGCGAACGCGCCGCCGTCGAAGATGGCGCGTCCCGAGGATTCGCTGAACCTTGACTTCGGTATTCTGGCGAACGGCTTTGGGAGCTTCGGCACTCCGGGTCCCGAGAAGCCGGCCGAGCAGTCGTTCAGCATGGCCGGGTTCCCAAATAACAATGTTAGCGGGCTCCTGAACACGGATTACGGCATGTTTGATCCGCTGGAGGATATGCTTGAATGGAACCCGCCAAAGGACGTACAGTCGCAGCAACAACAACAGCAACAACAACAACAACAACAATCACAACAATCACAATCCCAGCAGCAGCAACAAATACAGCACGAGCAGCAACTAGGAGGCTTGCCCCCTCACCAACAACAATCACAAACACAGCAATCACATACCTCACAGCAGCAAGTGCCACCACGGCAGGCCGCGGGAATATCTCCGCGCCGCGTGTCGCCGCCAGGGTCGCAAGAGCCGCATTTCAAGGTGGAGGAGTCTGATACGGCCGCGATCAACCTTGGGTTCTTCAGCGGCTCGAAAGATATGGCGCCGCTGGCCGGCCTGGAAGAGCAGGTGCCTGCAGCATCGCAGCGGTTCATCCCGTGCTCGGACGTGTGGGACCGTATTTGCAGCCACCCGCGGTTCGGTGAGATCGATATTAACAGCATGTGCCAAGAGCTGCGCAGCCACGCACGGTGCTCGAACACGGGCGTTGTGTTAGACGAGGAGGATGTGAATAAAGTACTGGGCACAATTGAGTGAGCGAGTGAGCGAATGAGCTAGTGAGCTTGCTTCAGCTGCTGCTATTATATATATATATATATATTTTTTATTATTGTCTAACATAACATGCATATTGAGACGTTGTTTACAACTTGTATCGGTGTGGTGCAACAACTCATGCGTGCATGCGCAGTACGAAGTTCACAACCACGGCCGCCAGCAAGAAGAAGCAGAGCATTGTTGGCCCGAACCGGTCGTCGTACGGCCCCGCGCCGCGCTTGCGGATGGCTGCGGCGCGCCAGTGGTACGTGACGAGCGCATAGGCCATCGTGGCCATAGCGACGAACGTGAAAAGCGCCGCCGAGTAGCGGCCGACCTGGTCGCCGAAGTTGAGCAGGCCGACGGCAAGGCCGCCGAGAATGACGGTGAAATTGAGCCACGACAGAAACGTGCGCTCGTTGGCGAAAAAGACCTTCGGCTCGACGCGCACGGGCAGCGCAATGCGCTTGCCCTTGCCGCCGCGAAGTACCGGTCCGCTCATATTATACTACTTTGAGCCCCGGGGGTGTGCGCGTGTCTCAGATCCTCCTCGAACCTGCGTGCCTGCGCGTGGTTTCGTCGGGGGTGGAAGGCCAGGGCCAGTCAGGGTGTCTACTGCGCTGCACGTGGGAGGGTCGCTGGCTGTTATCGCTGTACCTGACCGCTGCTGCTGACAAAGCCCCAAACCGCTTTCTCTGCTACGGCTGGGTGGTGCTGCTGCTGGGCGGTGGGTGCTGCTGGGTGCTGGGTATTTTTTTTCGAAATCCCACGATAGCGCTTGTAGCCCAACCGCCGCACCGCACCGCCTGCTGCTTAAAAAAACCCCCCAAAATTTAGCAGAGCATGGCTGCCGTGAAGCGCGTGCTTGCCCGCGCCGAAATTGCCGCCGTGTTGGCTCGGCCTACTTGGACCGTGCATGACCTTGTCGACCACGCCGCGCCGTTGCAGGATCCGCCGTCTGCTGCGCACCTTCACCGCCTCAGCCAGCTTGCTGGCCTCGATGCGCCGACGCCGCAGATGCTCGAGTCGTTCCGCAACCAGCTGAAGTTTGTTGAGACGCTGACGCAAGTCAATGCCGACGGCATTGCGCCCGTGACGCGGCTCGTGCCGGAAGTCGAGGTGCCTCCGCTCGATAACGTGCTTGCGAGCAAAGCAGATGAGCCCGAGGTCGGGCACTGGCGCCCCGTCGACCTTGCCAGCGAGAGTAAGGGTGACTTCTACGTCGTGCACGACACGCTGCATACTGACAATTGAGCGCACGCATTACTAGTCTCTACTGGTCGCCGCGCTGGTCGCAGGCTGATCAGATCAGAAATTGTATATAAACCTCGAGTTCGCCTTTTTTTTGGAACGTACAACTATATACACTGCGTTAATCACTGTGCTGCACTGCACTGCACTGCATTGCACTGCGCTCAACCGGCCTTTTTTCGGTGATGCTTGAATCACTTGGCGACCTGCTCTACCAAAAAGCAGCATTGCAGCCTGATCAAGCAATGAGCCACCACTTAAAAGAGCCAGAGGTGGTCTAGAAGAGCTGTCTAGTATGCAAACTCAGGTCGGGCAGTGCACTGCATTGCGCTACATTGCACTACATTGCACTACCATGCACAACCATGCACAATGGCGGTTTAGAAGATCCCGACACGGCGCATGCGCTCGCGCCGCCGCCGGATGCGCTGCTGCACGACCCAGCCGTAGAAAATGCCGGCGCACGAGCCAGCAACGTGTCCGGCATAGTCGATGCCAGCGCCCATGAATGCACCGCGCCGCGAAACCATTGCAAACGCATTGTAGCCCAAGGTCAGCAGAAACACGCTCCACGCACCGATCGGCAGCGGCACAAACCATAGCGCAAGCCGCGCGTCCGGCACGAGGTACGAAAACACGCCAAGGCACGAAAACACAGCACCGGACGCACCGAGCGACGGCAGAAACACGGGCCGCCGCAGCAGCGCGGGCAGAAGCATGCTTCCTAGAGAGCTGAGCACACAGCTGTCCAGATACGTCTCCAGAAACAACGACGGGCCCATCCAATGCGCAATGGGCGTGGCAAACTGCCATAGCACAAACATGTTGATGAACAGATGCCAGAAGTTCTGGTGGCTGAACGCAGAGCCCAGCAGCTGCCACCCACTAAAATACGCAGGCGTCTTCTGCAGCAGTCCATACCGCGCCATGAACCGGCCTGGCGCACCGGGCATGCGCCAGGCCAGAAACGCGGCCACGTTCAGCCCAATGATTGCCGACACAAGCAGCTCGGGCTGCCGCTTCAGCGGCTTCAGCACGGGCAGATCCATGATGCGCGGCAGCGCAAAGTAGTCAAAAGCAATAACGCCGGCCGTGAATGCAAGTGGCACTTTCCAGTGTGACCACCAGCGCGGCCCAGCACCGCCGCCGCCACTGCCGCCACTGCCAAACCGGTTCCACCGCGGGCCCAGCTCGCGGTGTGTCGCAAGCCGCGCAATGTTGCTCGAAAATGGTCGTACTTGTGGCCTCGTAAATAGCCCGCGCAGCATCATGAACGTCGTGCAAACGTGCGGCTAAGCTCGCTGCTTAATTCAGGAAACCACCTGCACCCTAACCCGCGATTATCACTAGTATTCTGTGTGCGTTCCTCTGTCCTTGTTTCTTTTCGACTGGCTGCGCTCGCTAGCTCAAAGTTGTTCAGTCGTTTTTTTTTTCTTTTTTTTTCGTTCGTTCTGATAACTGTGCGTTAGAGTGCACTAAAGCATGTGCTGCACATAGGTGCTGCTTCTACCGCCGGTTGGTGACCACCATCTGTCCATAATTGACACAACATAGCACAACAAGAAATAAAGCCGAAATATGAAGGCCCGTCGCGCGACTACTACTACTACTACTACTACTAGCACAACTACTACTTGCGCGACTAATTACCGCGCGGCTAATAGCGATCTGTCACTGTACACAGCTGCTCCAGACCTACACTAAGCGCCTAGTTGCCTCACCATGCGGGCGGGCATGCACGTGAACTCGACAGGCGAGACCTACGTCTCTGGGCACGGGTATGCACTCGGTGACAGATACTATGTGTGCCGCAATGACGCGCGTGTGGGACATGGTTTTGACACGAAGATAGCCAGTCACAGGTGTGGGGGTCATTCAGATTAGTTTTTATGAGCTTTGCACGCACAACTGCGCTTGTTCGCTAGACGCTAATTACAAAAGCCGTTGGATAGCAACGGTGTTCCCACGCGATAACGTGGAGGTCAGCTAAGCAAGCTCAGCAAGCGGCGCTGCGTTTCCGTGCGCGCACAACAAGCTGCTGCAAAATGTTTATGAAAAACTACTCGAAATGTCTAAGTATTGTTTTTTTTTTGTGTAATATTGCCCTGCACGCACACAGTTTTGGCCCTGGGACCCACCCGGCCATTTGCAGCAGCGTGGCGAGAGACGCGCTAATTAAGTCGCGCACGCGGTACGGCTAAGGCCACTTGCTGCTGCTGCAGCTTTGCGCAAGTCGTCTAGACGCACCCCGCGGCGTGGCAGCTTCATAATTTCAGTGAGGGGCTTTGCCCGCAATGGCACTGGGGCGCTCGTTCTTGAGCACAAACCTGCGGGGCCTCCCAAAAATAGCGTCCGCACACCCTGCAGATACACCGGCACGCGTGCTGGCCGTCGTCGTGCCTTTGACGTGCGTTGCTGCGGCGACCATCTCAGAGCGCTGGCAGAACCCGTACCCATGGCTCACATAATACCAGCCAATCAGGCCAGTGGGCGCGGGTAAGGGCTCTGGGCTGCTATGCATGCGCAGACAGCGACGGTTGGGCGCGCTTTAAAAGCAGTGGTGATCACAAACCTTCCTGTTTCCCCACTAGCACCAACGTTCTGCAACAAGTCGTGTGCCTTTGTATCATGAGCAAACCGATTGCCTTCAAGGAGAGTGTTACCATCACCGTTCTTGGTGCCAGCGGTGATTTGGCGTCGAAGAAGACGTTCCCGGCTCTGTTCACCCTGTTTGCGGAGGGCCTGTTGCCCCCTCAGACTAGGATCTTCGGCTACGCCCGTAGCGACCTGTCCGAGGAGAAGTTCCACGAGAAGCTTTCCGCCCACTTCGACCTCATCGGACCCCGCACGAAGGCGAAGGTCGAGGAGTTCAAGAAGCTCTGCACCTACGTCAAGGGCCAGTACGATGACGACGCAAGCTTCGCCGGCCTGAACAAGGCCCTGTCTGAGGCTGAGAAGCACATGAAGGAGCGCAAGCGTTTGTTCTACCTCGCTTTGCCCCCGTCGCAGTTTGCCGAGGTCTGCAAGCACCTCAAGCACGAGTGCTACCTGTCCGGCGACGAGGGACATGTGCGTGTCATTATCGAGAAGCCGTTTGGTCATGACCTCGCCAGCAGCCGCGAGCTGCAGAGCCACCTCGCCCCGCTGTTCAACGAGGAGGAGATCTACCGTATCGATCACTACCTCGGTAAGGAGATGGTCAAGAACCTCACCATCGTGCGCTTCATGAACATGTTCATGATGGGCTGCTGGAGCAACAAGAACATCGCCAACGTGCAGATCACCTTCAAGGAGCCCTTCGGCACTGAGGGCCGTGGCGGATACTTCGACTCCATCGGTATTATCCGTGACGTCATGCAGAACCATCTCATGCAGGTTCTGTCCCTTGTTGCCATGGAGCGTCCTGTCTCCGATGGCCCCGAGGACACGCGTGACGAGAAGGTCAAGGTTTTGCGCACGGTGCGTGCCGTTAAGGACTCCGATATCGTCCTTGGCCAGTACCAGGCTGCCGAGGTGAACGGCGAGAAGAAGCCCGGTTATAAGGATGATGACACGATCAAGAACCCGAACACAAAGACGCCTACGTATGCGGCGGTCACTATGTACATCGATAACGAGCGCTGGGATGGTGTACCCTTCATCCTGAAGGCCGGCAAGGCGCTCGATGAGTCGAAGGTCGAGATCCGACTCCAGTTCCGCTCTGTTCCGGGCTCGTCCACGCAGGGCGTTGCTAACAACGAGCTTGTGTTCCGCGTGCAGCCCAGCGAGGCTATCTACCTGAAGATGAACACAAAGTTCCCTGGTCTTAAGTCGGAGGCTGTCGTGACGGACCTTGATCTGTCGTACCGCCGCCGCTTCAGCAACATCCAGATCCCGCAGGCATATGAGTCTCTCATTCTCGACTGTCTCAACGGCGATCACTCGAACTTCGTTCGTGATGATGAGCTGGATGAGGCGTGGCAGATCTTCACGCCCCTGCTCAAGAGCATTGACGAGGGCAAGGTCGAACTAGAGCCTTACGCCTATGGCTCGCGCGGACCTAAGAAGGCCGAGGAGCTTGTTAAGGCCAAGGGCTACAAGCGCTCGAAGTCTGACGAGAAATACACCTGGCCTACCACGACGGACCACTCCAAGATTTAAGCAAGTTCTATGCAGGCATATTATAGCGCTATAGTTTAAGGCACGTAAATCTCTATATATATCTCGGATAAAGAGTTGCAAGTTTTCTAAAGTTCATGTGTTGTTATTGTTATAATTACGTTTTCGGTCGTATGGGATAGAGAGAAGAACCAGAATGCCCTCGCGCAGACCGCCTTAAAATTAAACAGAAACATCAAAATACCTCCCTGTAAGCAGATTCGCAGCATTTCCCTCATTCAACTCGCAGTTTGTCAACTAGAGGGGTCACTACATACTCATCGCCTATCAAAAAGCACTTCTCAACATTCAAATTTGACTCTATATGCATGTCATCTGTAAACACGCCCTGCTCTGAGATGTGCACATTGATAATCATTGCGAGTTTCTTAGGCATTATTATGTGTGCTTCTCAACGCATGTCACGCACACGCCCTGCAGATCCAGTCAGGATCTGGACTGTTAGGGCATTACGCATTGGAATGCCGGTTCGTCATACATGGCTACTTAGCTTAAATTACTTCCTACTTCAATAAAAGAAAGTGATATCGAATAAAGTAACCCCAGGAACTACATCTCTAATTCATAGCTAGGGTCAGGCTACCAAAGACTGGATGTGATCCACCTCGCCCTAATCTTTGGCCATGGTTTCTCCTGCAGATCGTGCATACCCTTACCCACAAACGAGACCAAAACGCCGTGCGAAACTTCACGGCCCCGACTAGGACGTGAGAATGCATTCCTAACAGCAACTTTTTTTAAAACTTTATCGAGCTGATGGTCCAAACTCAAGCATTATTTTGTCTTGTTCTCGCTACGTGCGCACTTGGTAAGAAAGACAAAAAAGATTCCAGCCTCGCAAACACCATTCCTCCTCCGTACTCTTCCAAGACACCTTCGCCAGAGAACGTGAGTGCGTATGGAGAACAGGGACCCTATCTTGATGGCTGGAATGGGCAGTACTATCCCTTCGCTTCTTACGGCTACGGCGACGTTATTCCTTTAGGCCCTGACGTGACCCCTTACTATCTAGCGGGACCGTACGGATTCTACGGACCGTATAATAATGGTACGAGCTCTAATTCGACGGTTTCTGAGCTTTATGTCGGTGGAAGCCAGCCATTCAATGGCACGAGTGTGAATGGCACCCTTTATAATCTCACGTATGCTGATGGAGTGTACACGATCTACAAGACAAAGGGTAATTACTTTTCGGGTTCAACCTTTGAAGACACTGAAGGTAATGGCACTTTGAATAACCCCGAATTTCGCGTCACTTACAACGGTACCTTCAAAGACCCGTTGTCGTCGCCTAGCACAACCGTCATCAACGTAAACCTGACTGCCAATGGCTCTGTTTTGCATTCGGCCAATCTTAGCAGCAACAACAGCAGTCCTGCGGAGAGCAAAAGTGGAGCAAGCCGTGCTGAGTGGAGGTGGGCGCCAATGGCATTTGGCGTGGCTGCGCTGCTGATCTGAACCGCATGAAACGTCAAGCGATTTATGGCACCACTTGCGGTAAGCCATGCCATAGTCCTGCTGAATTTAAGCTTTTATACTTATACGATTACTGAGTCTATCACAAGCAGCAATTGACGCACACCAAGCAGTGCACTGTAAATAACAGCTATGAGCTGCGTTTGTTTCTTTTTAATTTCGCACCCCTGTTAGCATTACGCAACAGGGGTGCGCATCTTGAGAATTCACGACAGATTACCAGGGATTTGAGCGCGTCTAATCGAATCTTGGCACTCACTGTTGACTCACCAAAGGAAACTAATTGGCCAGTAGATGTCAAGAAAATATGTCTCAAATAACACTTGATAGAATCATCATGCGTAGGAGCACCATGAATATTAGTAGCGGGATATCTCAGGCTTGCAGCATTCCCGAACGGGAAAGGGCCATCCTGCCCTACACTACGGGTTGAGTGGTGGCATCATACATATAAGTACGGCATAAGTGAAAAAAAGTATGGTGAAATAGCATGAAGTCTGGAAAGCCATCACACCCCACAGTCAAGCTGAGTATCAGCAACAAGCAAGACTTTTATGTTGAGGGCGAAGCGATTTATGGTGACGTGGTTGTGACTAGTCCCTGTGTAGGCGCCCAAATAAAATGTCTGCGCGTCGAGTTAGAGTGCACTGAGGCCGTCATCATAAATCGAACTTATGATGTTGCTCTCAGGCACCAAGAAGTCACGCATATCGATGTTGACAACAAGCGATGGGTAGCAGGGTGTTGCAGCTTTGCGTACGGCGTTACCGTACCTCAGCTAGGGGAGGAACTCTCGCCGAGTATAGAGGTTGAAGGCGAACCTTATTGCGGTTTCACTTGGTGTGTGCGTGCAATCATGACCATAGGATTGGAAGAAACAATCAAAGACCAAGTTTTTGTAAAGATATTTCCATTGCTGTCTCAAAGCGCATTGCTGAAAGCAGAAGAGCGCCGTCCTTTGGGTAAACTTCGTCAAGGATCTATCAAAATGACGTGCGATAGACCGAAGGGGGTGCAGCAAGCACCAGGCCTGTTCGACGTTGTGCTTGATATTGAGCTCGAGAAACGTACATTCGTGCGCAGCGTGGCTGTTTATCTCGAAGCATGCGTGATTATGTCGTATAGTTCACAGGCTAGAGCACAGAGTACTTACCACTTTCTTGAAAAGGTCAGACTTTACCAACTTATAGATAAGCTCACATTGAGCGGGGAAGCACGGGGCTGGAAGCTTGAAGGGGCCCTACCGCCAAGCTGGAATGGAAGTTTGTGCCGTTCACAATACGATTTATGTGTGGATGTAAAACTTGCGCGAGGGGATAAGTTTCGTTTTCGGTGGCTCGACACGAGGGTGTTATCGCCAGCGTTTAGAAGGGCAGTTTCGAACGCTGAGGTTAAGGCTGAGACTAAGGCTGAGGGCCAGATCAAGGATGCGCGTCCACCACCGGCATACTCGGGTTAGCTCGTTCATCAATGCTGTACCCGCGGGACGGGTACATTATGTGCTGGTAATGTTATATTGATGCCAGGTACTTAATGTAGGGATGGCAGCTACGGAAGGATAGCGTCTCACAGCAATATATGGGAATATGGCTGCTAGACTCTCGAGACCAGTCGCTAATGTGCAGAGGGTTTCTAAGTATAGAATAAATAGCGCTTTTATTTTTTGTGCTACTTGGCTGCTACTGGCCTCGCTTCAATTAGTGTAAATGTCGATGGTTAACAGTACGCGGATCAGCACTCGGAAGCTTAAAAGTGCTTTCGGTCGGCGCAGCTCAGAGTGAAGCGCCTCAAGGAACCGCGATAAAGTTTTGAAGGTAACATCTATTATCGACTCCTCTAGTGCTTTACAGATGGATGTAACGCTAGAGTATTGGGTCCGGCCAGCGCTTATTACCACTGCTACCCCTTACTTACTTACTTACTTACGTGTTAGTACTACCATGAAAAAAGAAGCTATGTATTATACTTATATTGTGGGTTTCAATATCATGCATAAAATATCGCGTTCGGTATGTTTGGCATTATAAGACCAAGAACAATTGTATTAAGGTCACAGCGATAGCACTCGTAATTACTACTGCACATATGGCACTAAATGAAACATTCTAATTGCCATCTTACCTATCGAGAAGTAATAGTTGCCCAGCCGTGTTAAAAAAAATGCTTATTTAAACGTCACCCATCCGTTTTTCAACATTTTTCATCGAAAACCAAAAAGTAAAAAAACTTTTAGAGGCATCTTCGATTGTGCAGGGTACACAGCGGCATGGTAGCTTGGTTGTCCTTGGTCCCAGCGGCAGTATCCGTATGGGATGTCATCAAAGACAGTACCGACAACAAAAACAACAAAAACAACAAAAACCGACGTAGCGGTGGAAGCCCACTTTCAAATTTTAGTCCAAATTTTACTGTGACCAACACCGGAGAAACATTCTCTGGGTTGGCTGTAGTCTCAGCTCTTATTAGTTTTGGCATTTTTTATGCCAACATTCGCATCATGGAGCGAACCCACGAGACATGCAAGGCCAGCAACAAGCTCAATACCACTCGGCGTACGGCACTTACCATGTTGTGTCTTATTGGGGGATTGTTAGGCGCGGAGCCAGCGATGTATGTTTATTACGAGTTGGAGGGATCCATCTCACCTGCCCCGCTGTTGCTATGGCGCTATCTCACTTCCATTGGAGTTCTTTACGGTCTTTGTTATTACTGGGTCTACCTTGACAATCCCTCCGAAGCTATTAAAGAAATGAAGGAAGAGATGAGTCGACTTAAGGAATTCAGTTCTCAAAGTCATGCGCCAGTGAAAGTTCATAGGCCAACGAGAGTTCATGAGTAGCTCATAACAAGATCGTCTAGTAAGTTTTTCAGGCTATGAGAAGCTGGTGTTGCCCGCATACTACTAGTATGAGGCAAAGCTCCCTATATCACTTGCCCTGCATACACTGATTTTGGATATCTTTCATATTGCGTTCATTACTTCTCCTATAATAGAGCACTTCTTTTTACTGACATCTGATGCTCAGTGCCTAACTTTCATTGGTACTCATACACGATTAACTCTTTTCCTTCCATCTGATTGACTACTGCGAGCAAGAATATCTTCTACGACTTCGATATAGTGTTTTCTCACTAATACAATTGACTGATTTCGATTCTTTACACATGGACGGTGTTTTGTTTAGCAGAAATCATTTAGATTAAACAACAGCTAACTGCTCAATCCCTTATAGATGTGACTGCCAGTTTTCAGTTCCCTGCTTCACACATAATTTGTTCCCCATAGAGCTAAATTAGCAGAAATATGATGCGAGACCCAACTCAAGCACCCTGAAGCTCTAGAGAGCTAAACGGAATAACTTAGATAAAACTCCGGGCAACGAGATCAACTGAATGGCTTCGGTTAATATAAGCTTGCCCCAGTGAAGCGTACGTTTTGAGGTGCAGTACATAGTGCCAAGTGTGGGACGCAATTAAATATCCTTTCTAATTGATAATGTTAGAGCCGCACTAAGAGGCAAATGCCGCATCGACTTTTAATGCCTCCGTCTTACTATGTCGCGCCTATTTAGTGGGCTAACGGTCTGTATAAGCCACCAAGACCGGTCGCGCCCGCCTTAGGCTTTCCCCGCTAATGGGCTAGGGGACGCAAGTCATGTGGGGTAAGGGCGGGCTGAGTACCGGAGGTCTTAAATGTACAGTACTCACCCGTAGTCTTAATCTCATATATATACCCCTGTCCTTGATTCAATTGCAATTCCCAGTCATCGGAACTCTTGAGTGTTTTGAACAATGAAGAACAACAATACTCCGCAGTTGCAAGAAAGCCGATGCCACCTCGTGCCTACTACGACTAGCCCCAAAGCTACTACCGCCTACAATCCATTGAGTGCACTATGCCATGGCTACGTTGACCCTTCGTTTGACCCAATGAATATGGTAGCCAAAATGGAGGCTCTGGAGGCCGAGCGGCGAGCCAAACATGATCCATTCGCCAGAGAAATTATTGGCGAGCCTGTCACCTCCGCTGGTGTAAAGACCCATTCGAGAGCGCTTTTTGAAGGCTGCGAGCCTAAAGAAATTGTCCAGCCGGTTGAGACTGTCGAAATTAAAGAATATGTGCAGCCATTCGAGCCTATCACTATTTCCGAGAAGCAGCCTCGCGTTGACGTGGTGGTTCCCAATGCATCGTTGCATGAGACGAAAGCATCCAGTGCGCGTAGGACTGCAGCTCTGATCACTCCGCTGATTTTCCTCACTGGTGCCGGTTACTCATTCCACGCGTTCTTGGGTGAAATCAACCTAAATGCTACTGATCTGCATGAAATGGTCATGTCTAGCTTCGCCGCTCCGTACTTGTTCCTTTTCGCGGTCTTTGTTCTCGGCTTCTTCTACGCAGCACTGAACGGTCTTGCGTCGAAGACATCCCCTGCACTGATTGAGCATCATGACGAGAAGCTGGGAGCCTTGTCAGTTTAAATTCAACTAACGACATAAAAGAGCATCTTAAATCATTAACATCTGAGCCGTTACGGATTCCTGCTGTCAACCAGTATTTTTTTTTGCAGCTAAAAACTGCGTGGCGACTTTGATTCCATAATATTGGCATCTCTGTATTGCAGATAACACTTGGTGAATACTGAGAGGAATGCCATACTAGTAATTATTTTCGATATCTACGTTGGTGGCTGCTGTTACAGCCCTTGATTGAGCCCGGTTAACCGCTGTGTGTATTTCAGAATCCGCTGTTCGACCAATTAGAGAACACTGAGCTCTCTGAATTGTCGTACCCCAGAAACACGTTTGCTGTCTCGTCAACTACATATTCTAGGTCTGGACGGCGCTCAGTATGCCTGGTCCTTTTGCGACGTTCCTGGCATAGTGGGAGATGTGAAGAAGGTGACTGCATCGCCCTGGCAGCTCCTCGATTGCTTCGGGCTTTCAGATTCGCTCTTCCAGACCTCATTGCAGTTGGCGAGGCTCCGAAGCCTTGCCGCGTGCATTGGTCTTGCCACACGGAACTAGTGGCCGTGAAGCCCAAAGTGGGTGTCTTCTTAGCCGCAGTGGGCGCCTCAGCATTTAGCGTCAGCCCAGAATTGGGCATGTGTTTATCGCTCTCGTTTTGAGCGACGAGTGGAGTACTAGTGGCAATTAGTTTGGTGCTGTCAAGGCGCTGCCGTTTGGGGTAGGAGGAGGCCATCTCAACTGGCGAGCGAGTGATTGCCACTGACTCAATGCTCTCGCGAATCTCTGTCATAATATCTCCAAACCGCCAAAGTTCGCTTGTTTGTATGTTGAGGAAGAAGCGCAAAGCGCGCAAGCGCACAATGTTTACATCCCGTGAGTTGGGTTAGGTTATGTCCTTGAATGAAGTGGTCGTTGCCAAACCCTACATTTACTAGCCCGAAAGTTGCATTGCACATATTTATATGCATGCAGCTCTAAAGGAAAGAGAATGTGGTTGAATTAGCGAATATTCATTAGTGGTGTAACAATCATAGCATATATATACTGAAGCGTGGAAGCAGTGCCCGTCGCTTCACAGCTCAACGTCGTTCCGGGAGTAAATCTGCGTGACGGTTTTCTCCTTCTTGTCTTCATGTTCGAATAAGCCTGATGAGTTAGCTGAGTTGACCTCGTCGATCTCCATGACATCCTGGCCGAGCAAGCCAGTCCAGCCGCGCTCTCGGAGATAGGCAACAAAGCGGTCGTCCTCACCAGCCAAGTCGTCCTCACGTAGATCCGGAATGAAGAACCAGGTGATGGCCATACCCACAAGGCCAATGATGGCAGCAATGATGAACGTCCAGCGATCACCAAGGTTGTTCTCAATGGGCCTAAATACTTCTGTGCCGACAGCAGCGCCTGCTTTGCCGAAGGCGGCCGAGAGGCCGTAGAGCGTGCCGCGGACGTTCGTAGCATATGCCTCGCTCGATACAAGGCCCATCATGTTTCCGGGGCCGAGGTTGCCGAAGCTGTTGAAAATTCCGTAGAACACGACAAACAGGGGAATGATTTTCTTGATTGGGTCAAAGGCGCAGCCAATGACGAGGCCAAACACAAGGTACCCGCCGAATCCTATAAGCATTGTGTACCGGCGGCCGATATGGTCGCAAAGGAAAGCGCCAATAATCACACCGGGAATGGCGATGATGCCAAGCAGCAGCTGCCATTCGGCGGACCGCTTAGTGTCGTGGTCCTTGATGAGAGACTTGAGAATGAGGCCAGAGAAGATGCCGTTCGGGAACGTAATGAAGTCGTACATGAACCAAGCGCCGCAGGTTCCGATGAGTCTCTTCCAGTAGAAGCGGAAGACGAGCAGCCAAGGCACGCGCCAGTTCATGAAGCGCGTCTTCTCGTACATCTCCGACTTCATAGTGAACCATCGGAAAATAAAAATCATTACGGGCCATACGCATCCAATACCGAAGCAGACGCGCCACACGGTGCTGAGGTGTTTAGCGCCGCCGGCCGCCTCCCACACGATGAGAAACACGATGAGGCAAAACGGGCCGCCCATGGCCAGAGGCAGATTTGTGGCGAGCACAAACGCGCGACCTCGGCGCCGCACGCTTTTGTTGGCCGCCTCAGCAGCCGTGGCGCTGGATGTTGGGTATTCTCCGCCTGAGCCGAATCCGATGACGCCGCGCATAACAATGATCATCCAAAACATGCCTGTAGTGGAGCGGCCATGCGCGGCCGTGGCGAGAATGCCACCAATAACCATACACAACGTTGTGAATACCATGGCCTTCTTGCGGCCGAAGAAGTCGCAGGTCATGCCGACAACGAGCATGCCGATCACCTCGCCAACCAGGAGCGCGTTCGAGACGCGCGTCGACATTGTCGAGTCATACACCTTTGGGTATTCCTGCGTGAACACAAGGTTTGTGGAGGTCATGAGCGAGTTGAAGTAGCCATCGCAGGTGAGAGCCGCACCACCGCACAAAATGCCAAGGCGGGCGCGCCACGAGCGGTCGAGAACGCGCTCCTTGCGGACGGCCACATCAGACGCCGGGGTCTGACTGACGTTTCTGGGGAATTTCATGCAGTTGGAAACAGGATTGATGCCCCGCTTCCAGGATCCGCGGCCGGGTTATATTCTGGAGGGGAAGCCCAAAACCCTACGCCGAGTCCTTACGCGTATGCATAGCGGTGAGTGATTACGCGCCGAATCTCCCAATCAGGCACAGCACCAAGCCCATGTGCTTGGGTGCTAGGGCCCCCACGTGGGAAATGGCTGATCAGAGCCGTGCGAGAAATCAGGAGGAGCTGGGGTGCGCGAGGTGGTTAACGGGCTTTAGAGACGGTGCCGAAGCACGATTTCGAGCTCACAAATTACTTCGGGTCCGGCGCCGCGCTCGTCGCTAATGTAAGTGAAACTTTAAATAACCTGTTTAGAGTACGCGCCAGCAGGAGATCGCACAAGCGCGAAAAAGAAATCACCACCCCCCTGCGCTGCGAGTGTGCGTCAGAAAAATTAGAACTCCATGGCGCGGGGCTTCCCCACGTGGTGATTTAAAGCGTGCTGAGACCCAAGCCTTCTTACCTGCCCCCCTGTCCCCCTGACCCCCCCCCTTCTGCCGCCGCGCATATAAGCCGTACCCAGGTGCACCGGTGCACATGATCGCGGCAGTTCAAATATACACACATGATCGTGGCCGTTCATGCAAGTGAGGTGACACTGCGCGGCCCGCGATAAGCGCTTATCAAAGCCGTGCGGTGGAGGGCCGGTTCTTTGACCAAAACAGCGCATGTTTGGCTGGGCTCTGCGCGAAGCGCACTTCAAGTTCGGCGAGGATGTTGTCAATTTGAACCATGGATCGTACGGGTGCGTGCCGCAGGACGTGCTGGATGCGCGCGTGGCCCATATGCAGGAGGAATTGAGCTTCCCCGACAAGTTCTACCGGCTCGACCACGCGAACGTCACGAACACAGCGCGCGAGATATTTGCGGCTAATCTCGACGCCGACGTCGAAGACATTGTCTGCGTCGTCAATGCGACGGCCGGTATAAACGCTGTACTGCGCAGTTTGTTCCCGCTCGGCAAGCGCGCGCCGCGCATTCTTAAATTCAGCACCATCTACGGCGCCTGCGACAACACGCTAAAAATGATGCAGGAGAAGTACGGCTGGTACGTCGGCACCGTCCACTTGAGGCTGCCGCTGACCTCCATGGACCAGATCAGCAGGGCCCTTAGCACTGCGCTCAATGACAGTGACGAGCCCTACGACCTCGTTATGTTCGACACCGTCACGAGCATGCCGTCGATCCGGTTTCCCTGGGAGGATATGGTGGAGATCTGCCGCGAGCACGGAGCGCTGTCGCTTGTCGACGGCGCGCACGGCATTGGGCTCATTCCCATCAATCTGCGCTCAGCCAAGCCCGACTTTTTTGTAACCAACGCACATAAGTGGTTTTTCACGCCGCACTCGGTTGCGGCGCTCTATGTCGACCGCAAACACCATCGCGACATTAACAGTCTTCCCGTATCGGCCGTTTACTACCCGAAGGAGGCGAAGCTTGGTCGCGCCGAAAACAGAGACGCCCTGGCCCGCACGTTTGACTATGTCGGCACGTCAGACCGGTCGGCCGTGGCCTCAGTTGCCGACGCAGCCCAGTTCCGCAATCAGGTCTGCGGCGGAGAGGTAGCCATTATTCTGTATCAGAACGTGCTCAGCGAAAATGCCAGCACGTACTTGCGGTTCCGCCTCCAAACTGTTGAGGCGGCAGACTTTGGTAACAATTACCGCACGGCCATGTTCACTCTGCGGTACCCCTATCAGCCGCCCGAGCCAGACCGCGAGGAGTTTGTTCAGTTCACAAACACGTATATGATGGAAGAGTGCAAGACAATCATGCCGCTATCACTTTACGATGGTGTTGTTTATGTGCGCTTTAGCGCGGCGCCCTACTTGGATATGACGGACTTTGTGTATGGCGGCAATGTGATTGTGCGTGCCATTGATGCATGGCACCACCGCACAAAGGCCCGCGCGGCAGACACCGCGAACTCGGCTGATACGCCCAACTCGGCTTAAGTTCTGCTCGCTCCGTCTCGGTCTTGGACCGCGCTATTCTTTGCTACCACTATTTCTATTCTGAATTGCAAAAATACTACATAACTCTTCCTTCGTAACGTAACACTCTAGCGTGAAAATCTAATTGATTTAGTTCAGTGCAGCCAAATGAATTCTTCTCGAGCTTCGCAGCACGCTGCTTGTTCACTATGCCTAAAGGACCATTAGTCCTCACGAATGCCAAAACAAGTTAATTGAGCTCGGAGGTAAATAGGTCTATGACTAGCTAGCTATCATATATGATTAGCAATCTTGATTCTAATATCTATGGCGCTAGACTCGAGGTGCAAATGCTAGTGCATGGCGTTATGCATGCCACTTTATCACACCTTGCATGAAACGACGTTCAGCAGCGCGTCTAGCCTCATGATACGCCCAACCCGAACGCCACATGCAAGTCTTGTCTGATAAGAGCAGCTTCGCAGCTGTCCGCCGCAGTGTCGTCAACGAGAAATTTCGCTGGCCAGTACTCACTCCACTGTTAAATTATTGCGAAAATGCATCTAAATGGACTGTATATGTCGGGCGCTGTTGGCCTGCCAACACTTAAGGCCTGGAGAGTGTCCCAAAATGAGTTGCTAAAGCAGTATAACGAGCACCCTGTTCTACAAAAAGACCACAGTGATTCTCCACAAGGTACATTAGTGATATTTATAGGCAGTCAAAAGCAAGTTACGCACCTCGCACGCGAACGTATAAATAAGTATTACATCTCGAAATGCGCATTTCAATACTCGTTTAGCTGAGGCGTGGTTAATTAAGGCATCGCTAGCTAAGGCGTCGTTAGCTTTGTCTCCTTCCTGCGCGGAACAGAAGCTGTTGTCTGCTGCAGAAACATGCGGTACTGCGTCCTTTTCACAAGATATCTAGGCTGTGTGCAGTATACACCCGACCACGGTCTTGTAGCCTTTATTGAGCCTCGAGTCTGCCGCATCAATCTCTCTCTACGTTCTAATTCAGTCAACATGCTGGGTGCATGAGTGAAGGCGGTTAAGCGTCGTCTCAGCACCTGTCAGTCGCGCCGTGGGCACAAATAAATATTAAAATTTAGTAAACTCTAGTTCTTTTTTTTTATTTATCCGCTAACTTCGCAAGCTCTTGTCCGTTTTTTTTTGCTCCTGCGCACTCGGCCGCTCCTCCTCATATAGCCCAATCGTGGGTTTCTGTTTGGGTGCAGCTCTCCCGCTTACGCGACCATGAAATTTCGGCACGGCGTGAGAACCGCCGCCAAGGGCTTTGGCGCGCTGGCGCTGGGCTACGGCGTATACACGGCCAGCGTGCAGGCGGAGGCGCAGCGTCAGATCCGGCAGCGCGAGCCGTTGGCCGACGTGACGCAGCGGTACGCGCCGATCAAGGTGCTGGGCCGGTACGTGAACCCGTTTCCTGAGTACCGGCACCAGACGCTGTTTGAGTTTGGGTTCCGGCGCATTTCGGAGCTGTTCACGGTGCATCCGCCGGGCAACGTGCCCGTGGACCCGGCGCTGCTTGCCGCAGCCCTACCTTTGCATACGCCGAACTTTGCGAGCGCCAGCAACGCGGCGCGCAAGTCGCGGCTCGCGCTAACCTGGATTGGGCAGAGCTGCGCCGTGGCGCAGATGCCCGGCGGCGTGACGGTGCTCACCGACCCGATGTTCTCGAACTACGTCGTGTCGCCGCGCGTGGGTCCGCAGCGGCTCGTGCCGCCGCCGTGCACGCCCGAGCAGGTGCCGCGGCCCGACGTTGTGCTTGTTTCGCACGACCACCAGGACCACCTGGACCTGGCCGCGGCGCCGCACTTCAGCGGTGCCGGTACGACATGGGTTGTGCCTGAGGGCGTGGCCAAGCACCTTCCTGCCGCGGCGCGGTGTATAGAGATGTCGTGGTGGGAGCGCATTCCAATGCCGAATGTGGATCCGAAGCTTGGGTACGAGATTGCGTGCACGCCGGCCATGCACTGGTCCGGGCGCAAGCTGTACGACTCGAACACGTCGCTGTGGTGTTCGTTTCTCGTCCTGCGCCACGGACGGCCACTATTTTTCCACGGCGGCGACACGGGCTACTGCGCGCCAATGTTCGAGGCCATTGCCGCGACGTACGGCCGCGGCTGCGCCGTGGCAATGATTCCCTGCGGCGCGTACCACCCGCGGTGGCACCTAAAGGCCCAGCACATGGCGCCGTCGGAGTCCGTAGCCACGGCGCACAACCTCGGCGCCAAAAATTTGGTTGGTGTGCACTGGGGAACGTTCATCATGAGCGAGGAGCCGTTCAATGAGCCGCCGCGCAAGCTGCTGGAGGACGCTGCGGCAGGCGAGCTCGATAGCGTCGTGGCGCCGCAGTTCGGGAAGACAATGTTCTTCGATGTGTAAATAGTAGTAGAGCTCGCCGCAGCCGTGCAGCTGGCTGCACGGGTCTGGTCGAATACCAGTTAGAATTTAGAATTGTAGCATAGGGAGAGAGAGGCACCCCCCAACACCTTTTCTCGCTCACGCATTCAAGTAACAAACAAACAAACAAACAAACAAACAAACAAACAAACAAACAAACAAGTAACTAGAATGCAAGCGTGCGAGCGGTCTAGCAAGCAAGTTAATGCCACTTAACTTGTGTGTTGTCTTTAACTGCAAATTACTTGTAGTAGTAGTAGTAGTAGTAGTAGAGCGCAAAAATTTAGAGCGGGTATACACAATAAAAAAAAAACAAAACGCAACAAAACAAACAAAACAAAAATAAAACAAAACAAAACAACGTGGAAAAGAATTGTACTCGAGCGGTGGGTGGTTGGTTGTTCCGGCGCATGCTTGTCGCGCGCTGTAAGCCTCCATCTCGAACCACTATACTTGCCACCACCACCCCTGTCTTCTTTGCCGCTGCGTGAACTCGTCGACTGTACACAGGTCACTAGACTATTCATATAGCATTAAGACTCACTCGGTCCTCACGATTTGGTCGCGCGCGAATGGCGGCACCAATTTATCCTCGAGATCCGGGCGCGCCTCGAGCTCTTGCTGCGTGAAGTTGAACAGCGGTGGTAGTTGGCGGTTCGGCTCGTCCGGATGGCGCCAGTCTGGCAGCGTTGTTTCCGGGTTACGCAGCTCGTCAAAATAAGGATGGGTGAGGACCTCGATTGCGGAGGGGCGCTTCTCGGGCGAGTACTCGAGCATGGAGCGCATGAGGTCGATTGCGTCCGGGGACGCGCGCCGAAACACGCGGTTCAGCGGGTGAGGCCTGATCTGCGGGAAGCGGTGGTCTGAATTGTGCTGCGGGTTCATAGCGCGGATCTGCTCGCGTGTGGGCGTGCCGAGGACCTTGATGATCTCGACGAGCTGGTCGATGCCGTTGCCGCCCGGGAAGAGCGGCGAGCCGAGTATGAGCTCGGCCATGACGCAGACGCCGCTCCAGACGTCGATCTTTGTCGTGTAATTCACAGCACCGAAGATGAGCTCGGGCGCGCGGTAGTAGCGCGAGCATATGTACGCGACGTTTGGCTCGCCCGCGACGAGGGCCTTGGCGCTGCCGAAGTCGCAGAGCTTGAGCACGCCCGTGCGCGGGTCGCATAGCAGGTTACTTGGCTTAATGTCTCGGTGGCAGATACCTAGCGAGTGGATATAGGACAGTGACCGGAACAGCTGGTAGGTGAAGAGCTTGACGACGAGGTTCGGCATGGGCGTGCGAGCGCGCGTGAACCAGCGCGACTCGTTGTCGACGGTGCCGGGCATGTATTCTAGCACCAGGTTCAGGTAGACGTCCTCGTTTTCGGTGGACATGAAGTATGCATGCAGGTTCACAATGTTGACGTGGCGCACCTTGCGCATGATTTCGAGCTCGCGGTTTTTGAACCGGCGGTCCTGGAGCACGCGCTTGATGGCGAATTCCTCGCCGCTGGGCACGAGGCGGGCCTGGAAGACGAGGCCAAACGAGCCGTGGCCCACGATCTGTTGCTGCGTGTAGCACAGCTCCATGTACTCGTCGTTGTCGCCCCTGCGGACACGTTGTCGCACTTCAGACATCCTAACAGTGTGTCAAGGCGGCTCGCGCGTGTCGTGTGCTTGCTTTCCGAGGTTTGTGGAGTGGTTGCCCTGGGTAAGAGAGGCTGAGCTCAGGCTCCAGCTTAGTACTGCGCTTGCTTAGCTTAGCTTAGCTTAGCTTAGCTCGCCGGCTGGGACCATAAGGTGGGGCGGCAAATCCAGCGACTGACGATAGCGGGGCAAGGAACTGGGCACTCCCTCGCGGGCCCTTGCCCTCGCCTCCTCCTCTGAGCACGGCGATCAAGACCTGGTGCATATTACCCTCCCGGAAGGGCGCGCGTCATCCTCCGGGGCGCGTGACAGCCGCAGGTCCCCCCCTCCCCCCTCCACTCCTCCACCTCCGCCTCCGCCTGAATCGCATGGGCCCTCTATGCGCGCCGGCCCGCCGCATGGGCTGACTCCTCTAGCCCCCCCCTCCACCACTGCTCGTGTCGAAGGCGGCGGCCTGCGGGCGCGATAGTCAGCACGCTTGCGCCGTACCCATGACGCGCGTCGCTTGCTTGCGCTTAGTCCCCGCACCCACGCGATACCCGTATAGCCCTCTATCAGTTAACGCGGGGCACAGAGAAAGCGAGGCGCGCGCACGCAGCCCGGCAGATCCGGCGGCGGCGGCGGCGGCAGCGGCAGCTGACACAGAGCCCGGACGCTCCTTCCCCCTGCGGCAGGGCCCGCGCGTGCGCATTCATGCGAGCGGCACGAGCGGCGCGAGGAAGCGGCACGAGCTAAGCGCCGGCTCAGTCCAGCTCCACGATACCGGGCCGCTCGCCACGCGGCGCGGCGCTCCTAGCCGTTTCAGGCTGCCCGCCGTCGCGCGCAGTCCCAGCCCGTATCCACAGCTGCCCTGCCTAATTTCGACTTACGCACCCACCCATTTAGTCCGCTCACCGCGCCGGGCTCTGCATATGTAAGACGTATCGTGGAAAAACCCCCGACCACCAACACCACCACCACCACCACCACCACCACGAACACTAACACCACCACCAACGGTAGTAGTGGCACCAGCACGACCACCCCCGTTCAAGTCGCACAAGCAGGCAAGACTGGCCGCACACGCAGGGGAGGGGCGCGCAATGCAGTACGTAGAGTGGGTGTTTGGCAAGCGCATGACGCCGCAGGAGCGGCTGCGCAAGCACCAGCGCGCGCTCGAGCGCACGCAGCGCGAGCTCGACCGCGAGCGCACACGCCTCGAGGCGCAGGAGCGCACGCTCATCGCCGACATCCGCAAGGCCGCGCGCGAGGGCCACATGGCGTCGGCAAAGGTCATGGCCAAGGACCTCGTGCGCACGCGCAACTACATCACCAAGTTCTACGCAATGAAGACGCAGCTGCAGGGCATCTCGCTGCGCATCCAGACCGTGCGCGGCAACCAGCAGATGATGCAGAGCATGCAGGGCGCGTCGCGCCTGCTCTCGGGCATGAACCGCCAAATGAACCTGCCTGCCCTCTCGAAAATCGCTATGGAGTTCGAGCGCGAGACCGATCTCATGGACCAACGCCAAGAGCTCATGGACGACGCCATTGACGACAGCATGCTGGGCGAGGAGGGCGATGCCGAAGAGGAGTCTGACGAGATCGTAACAAAGGTCCTTGACGAGATCGGCATTGATCTGAACCAGCAGCTCGGCCAGGCCCCCACGGGCATTTCGGGTACGGCCGAGTCCGTCGATGTTGGCGACGACCTCGAGTCGCGGCTTAATAGTTTGAAGCGATAGCTAAAGCTGCAAGAGGTTTTTTTATTAAGTCTTCTATTTTGGTTTGTTTTTGGTTTGTTTTGTTTTTTTGGGTACGGTGATCGTTTTTTAGATGTACTTATGCGCGCGGAGGAAGTCCACAATCTGCTGCACACTCTCCTCCACCGTCTGCGTGTGTGTCACAGTGATCTCGGCGCGGTCCGGCGCCTCGTACGGTGCGCTAATGCCCGTGAACTCCTTGATCTCGCCGGCCCGCGCCTTCTTGTACAGCCCCTTCGGGTCGCGCTGCTCGGCAACCTCGACAGGCACGTCAACAAACACTTCTACGAACGGCAGGCCGTCCTTGTCGTGCAGCTCGCGCGCCTGCTGTCGGTCCGCCTTGTACGGCGAGATGAACGACGTGATGGCTACGGTCGTCGAGTCCGCAAACAGCTTCGCAACCTCGCCAATGCGCCGGATGTTTTCCACGCGGTCCGTCTCGCTGAACCCGAGGTTCTTGTTCAGGCCGAACCGCACATTGTCGCCGTCGAGCCGGTACGCGGTCACGCCGTTCTGCAGAAGCACCTGCTCGAGCGCCGTTGCAATCGTGCTCTTGCCGCTCGCGCTCAGGCCCGTGAACCAGATCGTCAGGCCCTTCTGCTTCGTGAACTTCGCGCGCTCCTCGTGCGTAAGGCCCGGGTGCCAGGTGATGTTTGTTGCCATTGTTCAAAAGTGGTTCGGCAGTGACAACAATTCGCGCTGCAGCGCTCCGGTCAGCGCCGCATACGTTATCGCACGTGACTAAGTCCGTCCCACCCACGCACCAGCACGAACCCCGGATCGTTGACGAGTGCTATCGCACCGCACTGATTTTTACGGCACCGCGCCGCACAACATTGTAACGCACTGCACAAAACTATATAATACAGCGATGCAGCGCACCATATAATAGAACAACAGAAATATGTTGCCGCTGCATGCTGCGTTCTGCGGCCAATGGCTCAGCATTCTAATTCGCGTTAATCGCCAATCTGTTGACAAACTTGTTTTATTCTCGACGGCTCATGCCCATAAGTACAGTACCATTAACGCATCCCATAGAGTCCCATATAGTCTGGGTCTTCTTCGTTATACCTCTCTCGCAAGCATGTTCCTGTAGTTCCAGCATATGCAAGCTAATCCACACTCACAAAACATGGGGACTGCCCTCTCCACACCAACAATCTGCATCAAATTAGTGGTTCCGGTCAAAAACAGAAACCGTTTATTGACCCAGCTCACGCAGATACGATCTAGTAAATATTATGTACAATTAGCCAGCTAAGCAGTCTTTTGTGATGCGGCCTCCGGCGTAGCGTTCGACTCCGACTCGGGCTCAGCATCGCACTCCTCGTGCTGGTCGGTGAGCTCGACGCCCAGCGTCTCTATGTGCGGCCGGTTGCGGCCTCTCTTCAACAGAATCGCACTGAGCAGCTTCATTTGCTCGTTGTCCTCGCTGACGCCGACCTTGCGCAGACCCTCGATGCCGAGCGCAATGTCCTCAAGCGACATGAATTTTTGCAGGCGCGGCGAGTCCTGCATCTGGCCAATCTTCTCCTGGTACTTCGCCAGGTTCGACACCTTATCAGCCCCGAACTTCTCAGCGTACGTCGCCAAAGCGTACAGCATCACCAGGTCGCGCGACACATTCGGCGTGCTTCGTGCGTACACGCGGTGGAGCATGTTCTTGCTGCGGTGCGACAGAAATGGCACGCGCAGAGCATAGATTCGCAGCGCCTCGTGGTAGAACTCCTGGTTCAAAAACCGACCGAACAGCTTCCGCGCCGCAGTGAGCTGGAAGTAGATGCTCTGGAAGTTGCCTGCCGCAGCAGCCTTCCTCAGCAGCTGCGGAACAAGCTCCGGCGTCACATTTTTGCTCGTCGTCTTGTGTTGCAAGCACTCGGCAAGAATGTTGAAGGCTTCCTGCACCTCCTCAGGACTGCGGCTCGTCAGAACCACAATGCGCAGATCCTGGTGCGATGGCGGGCCGTCGTAGTACTTCGGCTGCATCTCGATCTCGCGCGTCTCGCTGCCAACGCGGAACTGCGTCTTCAACGGCTCGTCGCGCCCAACCAAGCGCTGCGACTGCGTCGGCCGGAATATAAGCCGCCGCTTGCTTGTGCCGAGCTGCTCCCAGAGCAGCGCACGCTCCACTTTGTCGAACACCTTCGCGCGGTCGTGCTGCTTCAGGCGGGCAAAAATGCTGTTTTGTGAGATTGGCGCGGGCAGATGCAGCCCCACGCGGTCGCCGCTGCTCACGATCTGCCCCAGAGGGCGCGCCGTAGCATACGCTCTCACAAACGCGTTGCGTATCATTGGCTGCGCAGCGAACTAAAAAACACGGAGCGCGCTGAAAGAGGCTCTTTGGAAAATTCGGGTCTCCATGATGCTGTTGAGCCGCGCGGTTGGACACTACATACGGCCAGCTCCGTCAACTGAGCCAGGCCGGCCCGGTTCGAAATTCAGGTTCGAAATTGACCACCAGCACAGCTTAGAGACACAAGCACCGCAAAATAAATCGTCGTTCATTTTTTTTTTTGAGTGGTTTCCATTGCAGAATCAATCAATGGACATTCAATGAGAAATACTTGTTTTGAGGATTGTGACCTAAAATAAAATGCTCTAGGGTAAAGAAGAGCGAGAGCGATTCCTGGCTAATACCACAAGCAGCTAAGTTATCTATTCAATAATACAGAGTGTATTTAGGCCTCTGTATCTATTTATCGTTTTGCTCTTGTCGCACTTTTTGCAGGCATATCCAATTACATAGCTTGTTATGCGCCTTAATTACCTTGCGTTATACGCACACGAGCATTTAACAATCAATTCACAAAACCACCACTTGGAAAACAGAAGTTAAACAGAGTTGAATCTCGATACACTAAAACTGTTTGTCTATACTTTTCAAGTATCATGGCCCCATGCTGCCTTATATTGGTTGCCTCTTTTGGTAAGTATGCCCTACCGGTTCTACCCTCTGTAGAGGTTATCCTATATCGGCCTTCGTTAGCTCCATAATTTGTTCTTTCGTTTTTACAAGTTTACTCGGAGACCAATGAGTGAGGACAATGGTGTTGACCACCAAAGCTCCCATAAGCGCAGCGCTACACCATCCCCGCAGCCTCAGGTGTCCGTCCGGTATGAGCCGACGACCTATGCAATGTTCCAGCAGCTAAAGATTTTGGTTCTTGGCATTGCGTCAGTGCTCGACGTCTTGTTATGTTTGCTCAGCTCCATACTGCTGAGCCTGCTTCATATTTGTATAAAGTCACTTCAGGAGAGTTCGAGAGCTGGCGAACTTCGACAGGATCTTAGTGTCAAGGAAACAGTGGTCCCAGAGGCAGAGCAATTCGAGCAGCCCGAGAAGCATAGCATTGAAGGACACGAGGCTGGCGAAGACGAGGCTGAAGAATATGAGTTTGACGGGCTGGTGGATGATGGCTATAGGACTGACGAGCAAGAAGCTGGCGAGTATGTGGCTAGCGAGCAGGAGACTAACGAGCAGGAGGCTGACGAGCAGGAGGCTAACGAGCAGGAGGCTAACGAGCAGGAGGCTAACGGGCAGGAGGCTAACGAGCAGGAGGCTAACGAGCAGGAGGCTGACGAGCAGGAGGCTGACGAACAGTTTGATGAGCAGGAAGTTGATGTGCAAGACATTGATGAGCAGAAAGTCGATGAGCAGGAAGCTGGTAAGTACGAGGTTGGAGAACCGGTGGCTGATGTGCAAAGTGCTGGCCAGCAGTCATCTAACGAGTACGTGCCAATTGAAGCACCGCGAGAAGTACTTCAGCTATCACCTTCAAGAACAACTCCAGAAGGCATTCCGGAGCAGGAGACTGAAGAAGGGCACCAAAAGCCAAGCGGCCAGGATGTCTGGGCTTCCTCTCCGCTAGTTCTCCCGGAATCAAATGCTCCGACCTACAAAGCTCTGTATGAGAATGAGGTTGAAATCAATCACCGAGTTGTTCAAGAGATGATTATTCTGCGACACAAGCTTGAGGATGCCAAACTGCAACGGATTCGTATGTCTCGGCCCGCGATTATAGACGCCGAGGGAAGCATCACTAAAGGGTTTGAGGATTTCTCGTGGAGCTCGCCCGAGATGAGCTTCATCAATGAGAGCTACGAACCCGAAATGCTTCACGGAACCGTTCTCTCGTCACCACAATCAATCCAACCCTGGAGGACTAGATCCCTTGACGCGGCGCGAACTCTCACCAACACGCCGAGTACAATGGACTTCGGAGACAACGGAGACTTGAAAGCCAACTTTCGACAAAGAACTCACTCGGCTACTGACGCACCTGAGAAAGTCGGGTTCCGATCCGCCATGTTTCCACCCTGCTCGGCACTGTCGCCTTTTAGTGTACGAACATCGCAAAGCCATCCAGCCGAGTTCCAGCCCAGCTCAACACCGTTCTCTGAGTCGCCTGTTGCCTACACTGAGCAGGAATTCGAGGCCGATAAGAGTAGAGCAGCGCGGAGAGCCTATGACATAGTCAGAAGCGAGGAATTGAGGCGAGAGCAGATTCTGAAGTCTGCTGGTTCCACTCCACCGAAGCGATCCGTGGACTATGCTGACCGGCTACTAGAAGAGATTGTCGTAGGCAGAGCGAAGCTTAGGCCGCGCCAACAAGACTACCTATGTTAAAGTTCACGCAGATGCTGTGCACATTCTACACATACAGTTGTTGTGCATACTATTCTTGTGCGTGCTGTTATTCACACTGTTCTAGAGCATGTCTGCTGAACCTATAATATTTTCCAAGTATGTACCTGGCGGCAATTAAGCTCTATGCCAGGTGCGCTATCAATTAGCTGTGTTAATTTCTATTGTTTATTGTTTATATTCAGGAAAGCGTGACGACGCGGGCCGGCGCATGCAAAATGCACGCCTAGGGCCACAAGGGTCGGTCAGGAGTATTGGAGAGTGATGGCCCGCCGCGCTTACATCACGCAAGGAGGAGGGAGGAGGGAGGAGGGAGGAGGGAGGAGGGAAGGGAGCTGCCCGGGCTGCCCCCCCTCACACGCCGTATGACGTAGCCCGAAGATGATTGGCCAGGAGAGCGCTTACGAGAGCCGAGCTCCCAACCGCATCACCCTGCTCCGGTTTGGTAAAGGTTTCTTCGATAGAGCTCCCCGTTGAAGCGAGACACAGAGATGTTGAGAAACTCGCAGTTGCAGTCCCGGACGCTTGGTCGCCTGCTCACGCAGAAGCTGCCCCTGCAGGGCGCGCCGCTGGCCGTCGCTGTGCGTGGCTACGCGTCGTCTCCTGCCGACCCGCAGACCAAGGCGAAGAGCCTCATTGACGCGCTGCCGGGCCACTCCGCACTGTCGAAGAGCGGCATTCTGGCCACGGGCTTTGCGGCGGCCACGTACGCGATCGCGAACTCGCTGTACGTCGTGAACCCCGAGACGTGCTTGCTCGGTGTGTTTGCGACGCTCATGGTCGTTGCTTCGAAGACGGTCGCGCCCGGCTACAAGGCGTGGGCCGAGGGCCACGTCGAGCACATCACGAAGACGCTGAACAGCGCGCGTGAGCAGCACGTTGTTGCCGTGCAGAGCCGCATCGACGGCGTGAACCAGCTGGCCGAGGTCGTGCCCACGACGAAGTCGCTGTTCGCCGTGTCGAAGCAGACCGTCGAGCTCGAGGCCAAGGCGTTCGAGCTGAAGCAGAAGGTCGACCTCGCCGCGCAGGCCAAGGACGTGCTCGACTCGTGGGTCCGCTACGAGGCCAGCGTGCGCCAGCGCGAGCAGGCCGAGCTTGTGAAGAGCGTCATTGCCAAGGTGGAGCAGACGCTGCAGGACAGCAAGGCGCAGGACCAGATTCTGAAGCAGGCCGTCGCCGACGTCGAGCGCCTGTTCAAGAGCGCTTGAATGACCGGCTATGAAGTGTTTAAAAGCTATACTCTAGATATGATAAACAGAAAGAAAAAAAAACTGTAGCGTGACGCACGCCGCGCCGTGTTTGTGTCTAAACCGGGGGTTGCGCATCAAAAAAGCTAACTGGGGTACGTGGAATAATAATAATATTCGGCCAGCAGCGCTCATTTCATTCATTAATTAATCACTGGTTTAAAGCGATCCGTGCTTGCTGCTGCCAGCCCGCGTAACTACGGTTGCCAATGTGCTGTTTATATCTGCGAGTACTGCGAGCTGGGTCTGTGCTGCCGCGTCGTAATTCCGCTGCAAGTCCTTAACGGCCTGGCCCACGGTGCCAAGACGCGATTGCCGGTGCAGCGTTTTGTCCACGGCTTTGTTCACTGCCTGGGCATCAGCAGGCCGCGCCTGAAGATTCGGGACCGCCATGTGTGCGCTGCGCGAGCGTCTAAACAGCCAATTTAATTGATCGTTGGTGAGTCGGCGGCCGGCTAGTCAGCAAATGTGGAACAATAATACGGGATCCATAAATACTAACAATAATAATAAAAGCGTACGCGGCGGCAGTACACGGCCGCAATATTTAAAGCAGCACAACAGCTAAACAAATTCAATTAAATAGAATGCGAGAGCGAGAGCGAGAGCGTGCAAATACTTCTTACCTGCGCTTTTGTTAGGCAAGTTTCACGCGCCCACAGGAGGTGGACGCTAATTACGTAGTTTCTATTGCGGGGGAGGGGCCGAAGCCTCTCTCTCTCTAAAAAAAAAATTGGAGGGCGCGCTAGGCATTCTAGCTATAGTGAGCACGCACAATACGGCGGTACTCGGGTTTCCACATCTGCGACACGACCCAGTCGTAGCACTCGTCGAACGTGTCTGGGATACGGATCTTCTCCTCGCTCGAGTACGACTCGTGCTCCTCGACCTTGGCCGAGCCCTCGCGCTTCGCCTGCAGGACGACGGCCGTGGCCACGCGCGCCGAGATCTTGCGGATGTCGGCGATGTCCGGAAGCAGCGGCGCCGTCGGGTTCTTGAGCACGGGCGACTGCGACGCGAGCTCGTCGACGGCAGCGGCAATCTGGCTCTTCGAGATGCGCGACGTGCGCGAGAGCACGGCGCCGAGTCCAATGCCGGGGAAGATGAAGCAGTTGTTGTTCTCGGAGATCTCGCGGCCGTTCACGGGCTCGAACGGCGAGCCCGTGGCGACAAGAACGCGGCCATCCGTCCACTCAATGAGGTCCTTCGGCACGGCCTCGTGCAAACGCGTCGGGTTCGACAGGGGCAGGATGATCGGCCGCTCCACATGCTGGGCCATCTCCTGCACAACCTCCTTCGTGAACGCACCGGGCTGCGTCGAGCAGCCGATGAGCACCTGCGGCTTGATCGCGCGCACAACCGACAGCAGATCTGTCGTATCCACATCCGCGTACGCCTTGCTGTCCTTAGCGAACATGCGCTGCGTCTCGCTCGTCTTGTCCTCGCCCAAAGCGTCCGTGATGAGGCCGAAGCGGTCCATGAGGTAGATGTGCTTCTTAGCCTGCTCGGGCTCCATGTCCTCCGTCTTCACAAGGTTGTCGACGATCTGGGCAGAAATGCCCATGCCGGCGCTTCCGGCGCCGTACACGAGGATGCGCGTGTCGTGGAGGTTTGCCTTCAGCGAGAACAGCGCGCTCTTGATTGTGGCCATGGTGACGGCTCCCGTGCCCTGGATGTCGTCGTTGAAGCAGGCGAGCTGGTTCTGGTAGCGGTTCAGGAGGCGGAACGCATTGCTTGTGCCGAAGTCCTCGAAGTGCAGCACGGCGTCGGGGCACTGCTTGCGCACGGCCTGCACAAACCGGTCCACGAAGTTGTCGTACTCCTCGCCGCGCACGCGCTCGTGGCGGTTGCCCATGTAGAGCGGGTCATTGAGCAGCTTCTCGTTGTTTGTGCCGACGTCAAGCACGACGGGAATGACACGGTCCGGGTGGATGCCGCCGCAGGCGGTCATGAGCGCGAGCTTTGCCGTCGTGATGCCAACACCGCCGACGCCCTGGTCGCCAATGCCGAGAATGCCTTCTGCATCAGTGACGACGATGTAATCTATGTCGTCGCTGCGGCCCCAGTCGCCGATGGCGGACTCGATGAGGTCCGGGCGGTTTATGTTGAGGAAGCAGCCGGCCGGGCGGCGGAACAGCTGCGAGTAGTTCGCAATGGCGTCGCCCTGCGTCGGCGTGTAGATGATGCTCATCATCTCCTTGAGGTAGCGCTCGATGAGCGCGAAGTAGAGCACCTGGTTCTGGTCCTTCATGCTTGTGCAGAACAGGTTCTTGTGCAGGTTCGAGTCCAGGCTCGAGTACTGGCCGTACGCGCGGTCGACCTGCTCGTCAAGCGTGTTGACGACGCTGGGCAGAAGCGATTCCAGCTTCAGCTGCCGGCGCTCCGCCGCCGTGAAGGCCGAGCCCTTGTTCAGCGACGCGTTGTTCAGCAGCGCCGAGCCCTCCAGGTGGGTGTGGATGAGCGGCCCGCGCGTGAGCGCCGTGGACGCGCTCGTGCTGGACGAGTAGAAGCGGCGAGCTATGCGGGTCGCAATAGGCATGACGAACGAGCTGGAGAATTAATGCGCTAACTGGTCTCCGAATAAGATCTCGCCCGGTGGTTAGCACCCGGATGTATGACGAGGGCACGGGCCAGGGCACGGGCCCCGGGACGAGGCAGAAATGCGCGGCGGCGGCGGCGGCCAGGCGCAAAGGGCGCCGCCGGTAACGGCTCGTCGCCAACTTTTTTAGTGAGCCGCCCGCAAATAAACCCCTGCGCATGGCATACACACTGCGGATAAACATTTCGGGCTCGCAGATCACGAAGGCATGAGTAGCCGGCTCTGCCAGGGCCCGCGTTCTTAGCCCATGTCAGTAAGTCTTGTTTTTTTCGCTGCCCCTACATTCTTACCACCACCTAAGCAATCAGCGAATGCGCTAGGGTTTTGGGGCTATGCGCTGCGCAATTTGACAAAACTCAGACCCTTGCATATAGACGCACCGCGGCGCGCGCACGACGTCAGTGCTGGAAAATCGCAAAACTGCACGCGCTCGCTACGCATAAGAAACCTACTGCCTCGTCGGAACGTTGCAGCGGGCCTCGTGCTCGTCGAACCGCCGCGTGGCCTGCCGAGATGCAAGGCTAGGGCTGACGCACGAAAGACGCGATCGTATGCTGCCCGAGCATCCAATTGGAAGAAATATTTCTGGTTTAGCACGGCTCTGTGCGCGCACCGCAGAAGTGCGTGCTTCGCTGCGGCCGAACCCGGCTCGCATCTGTGTGCGAATCGGGAGCCCAACTTTCTGTTTTTCTACAGGCCGCAGAGCGCTAAGTTTTGGGCAGGAACAAGAAATGCGCACTTATGTTTACTGGAACGTTATTCGATGGCCTTTTGGGACACAAAAGAAACACCTGTAATTTGTCTGATTATATTTCATATTTACTTGTTACATTTGTTTGTTTGTTTGGTTCGGATGTATGGATCAATTCCAATCCGGTTCAGGTTTCTGTATATGCATGCATGCGAGCGGTTACTTAATTCCAAGCCCGCGCGCCACGTCTGAGCACGCCACGTCTAAGCGCGCCATGCCTGAAATGCGGGCACTGAAGTTTCGAAAAAAAACAACATTCAGAGGCTGTTGTTATTGCGCTCAGCTAATTTAGGCTAAAGTATTCTAGTTTGCGGGAAGAAAAAAAAGTGAGATGGCGGCGCGCTGGCCGGGCCGGGCTGCTTGGGAGGGCTACTACTTATCACTAGGCTGCATAAATTAATTTAGGAGCATAAACCAAACCGGTCCTGCCACTGCTCGTGGCGGCCCAATTCGAGCAAAATGAGAATGCGGTACTTGCCGTACCATCTAGGCATCGTCATTCCCTGCGTGCTCATCGCGCTGAATGGCGGCACGGGCTTCTACGCCGTTCTGCAGCACGATCCGCACGCATGGCGCACGGCGTTCCTCATTGCCTACGCCTACGTGTGGATCACGTACGGCCTGGCCATTTGGACGCCTCCCGGGTACACCGAGCCCGGCGTCGAGGTGCCCGGCGCGAACTACGTGGAGTGCTCGAAGTGCCATCTGAAGAAGCCCGAGCGGGCGCACCACTGCAAGGTGTGCAAGCGCTGCGTGCTGCGCATGGACCACCACTGCCCCTGGACCGAGAATTGCGTCGGGTTCGCGAACCTGCCGCATTTTTTGCGGTTCGTCGGCTCGGCCGTGCTCGTGACGGGCTACGTGTCGTACCGCAGCGGCGAGTTTCTGCTGCGCGCGCTGCAGCACCGCCGCCACCTCGCGCGCGTCGCGCCGCACCGCTTCCAGGTCGCCGCCGCCGTCATCGCGCTCGTTGGCGACGTGCTTGTTTGCGTCACGCTGAGCGTGCTCTGGCTGCGCGTCGTCATCGACACGTTCAACGGCCACACGCAGATCGAGGCCTGGGAACAGGACCGCGTGAGCGTGCTTGTGCGCCGCAAGCTCGCGCCGCAGACGCCGTTCCCGTTCGACATCGACCCGTTCACAAACTTTTTCGAGGCCCTGGGTCCCTACCCATGGGACTGGTTCCTGCCGTGGGGCGGGCCCGCCGGCTCGGGCCATGTATATAAAAAGATCGTAGCCACAACCAAGCGGTGGCCGCCCCCGGACTCAAAGCAGGTCTCTGAGCACGAATACTACCGCGCCGACCGCTGGGTCAGTTTCGAGGGCGACAACATCGCCGACTACGGCGTGGATGTAGACGTTTCCGCGCCGCCGGCGGCCGCGCTGAGCGATGAAGACGTGCCGCTCAGCACAGTGAAGCAGCGTAAAACTCAATCTAAATAAAAATAGAATTCGTTGTGAGAGAAATTATCAGCTTTGTTGTGTGTGTGTATATATATATAAAAAAAATAAGTACCACCTAGTCTTTACATGTCTTGTTCTTGTTGTTGTTCTTGTTGTTGTTCTAAGCTGTACTTGCTTTTGGTTGTACAAGTTCCACTGGCTGCACTGCATGCACGGGCTGTGCCTGCAGCATAGCCTCTGACAGAACGGGTTCCTCTGCAGCAGACGGAGCAGACGGCTTTGCCTCGGTCCGATCCGGCCGCTCCTCGATGATGGCGGGCTTCGTCGGCAGGCCGTTCGCTGCGCCGCCGGTTTGGCCGCTGGCTTGGTTGCTGGCTTGGCCGTTTGCTTTGCTTTGGGCGGCCCCGCCGTTCAGCGATCCATTCACAACGCCTGTCATCTCGGCCGCGCCGTCGTCCTCGCCGGCAGCGGCGCCCTCGTTTTGCTGTCGCGTCGCCTCGGCCTCGGCCTCCGCTAGCTGCAGCGCTTCCTCGGCCTGCGCCATCGCTACCTTCCACCGTTTCGTGCGCTGCGCATGCGCTTTCGCACCGTTGCCGCGCTTGCCAACGTTCACGAGGTAGTCCGCCGTGCCGGGCTCAAAGAACATCTTGTAGGTGTTGAAGCAGATCCGCGCCTGCAGATCTTCCGCAAGCACCTCGAATTTGTAGTCCTCCTCATCGATGTCCTCAGGCAGAACCCGCTGCAGAACGGGGGCATGAATCAGGTCTAGTGGAACGCCCTCCGTGGGAAGGCTCATCATGTAGCTCGTAACATAGTACTCCCAGCGCTGCTGGTCGTCCATCACGCCCTTCAGCGTCACGTCGTACGGCCCAAGGCTCTGGAAGCTCATTTTATGGTCCTTCGGCGACCACGCAATGCGGAACAACGGCTCGGCCGAGCCGGCAGCTCCGTAACTGTCGCCCTGCGGCCCGCCGGGAATCCCGGCCGCCGCCTGCTTCACACGCATGCGAAGCTCTATTTGACTTCGAATGTCCATCGTTTGCTTCTGTCGGTCCTCCTCCCAGAGTGTGACAGCTTCAATCGAACCCTGACCAGTGACTACGGCGTGCAACTGCTTCACCAACGATTGCAACGCCTTGTCAATCGTATACAGCTTGTACGCGCGGTTGCGGTACGCCTGGCGTAGTGCCTCCTCGAACCACTGCGGCTCCACGTCCTCCTCAAGAAGACGATGGCAAAGTCGTAGCGTTTGGCCATAAATGTCCTTCGGCTCAAACCGCAGTCCTAGCTGCTCCAATCGCGTGTCGTACAGCCCCAATTCGACGGCAAACGCCGTCTTGCGCGACTTCGAAAGCGTGCCGGCCACAAGGTCCTCGAAGCCCTTCACTTCTACCAAACGAGAATACAAAATCTGCAAAATGCGCAGGAACAGGTACAACGGCGTGGTCGCAAACATGTTGTATTGCGACCGCTCGCGGGGCGGGTCGCTTAGAGGAGAGCTCATTCTCTCGAACTTTAGCCACGACGCCTCCTTTGTAGGCACGGCAACATCAGAGCTGACCGGCGCATCCGGCATGGACACATCGCCATCCTCGGTGGTAGTTCCGGTGGTATCGGTGGTGGTGGTGGTGGCGGCCGCCGCCGCATTCGAGTCAGGCGTTGCCTTGCCTGCCTCATCACCGCCGCCGCCATTGGCTGCGCCACGACCAAATAGTGGTGCAACCGCGGCTGACTTGAGCACGCCGGGCTCGAAGAACTCGTTCACAAACGCGTTGATGAACTGCTTGCAAAGCTCCTTGTCGTGGGCACTGAAGTTCGGCTTGTAGTCAATATACTTAACAACGAGGGCCTTCAAGTCATTAAGCACATCATAGTCGTCCACAACAAAGTCCAGCTGCGCCTTAGGGGTAGGCAGCGGCGGCAGGTTTGTGGCGGCGAGGCGCCGTCGCTTAGCGGTTTGCTCCGCCTTAACGGCCATGATTTCCGACAGCAGAGCACGCGACGTCAACTGCTTACGGTCAGCTTGCTTGAACGTGAGCCCAAGGTGATCCAAACTCTTGTAATACGCCTTCTGCTCGGCCTCGCGCCAGACCTTGTTCCACTCGCGCTGCGCCCGGCGCCACTCTTCATCCTTTTGCTTCAGTCGCCGTAACACAATGGGCACTGCTGCGCCCGGGTTCTCGTGGAGCGACTCGATGACCTCAAGTCCATTCTTCTTATCATAGATCTTGCGAATCACCTTCTGGTAGATCTTCGTTCCGTAGCCAAGACCCTCCGGCAGCTTGAACGCTGCAAGCTCCGCCGTCGACATCGTGGCCATACGATTAGCGATGGTCTCAAGGACCTGGATCGTGCGCTGGTTAGCCCCAATATAATGATCGTACTCGTGGCGTTCCTCCTCGACACGGAACAAGATCTCCTCGTACTGGTTCTTGCGATGAGCCACAAATCCAGAGTCCTCTGAGGCCCAAGTAGGGTGGCCTACCCACTCGTCATTAAAGACCTCCCACCCCAGTTCATCGCGACCACTGCAGGGCATGAAATGCTCGGTTTTCGGCAGTAAACGGTAGCTACGACCGTATGAGCGGCACTGCGATAAATCGACAAGGTGCTTGCGCAGCGAGATGTTCTCTATGTGCAGCGGGGTTCCCTCATAACCAACAAACTTCTTGAACCAAGTGATGAGGTCTGGGTGTTGGCCGATGAATTGCTCGACTTCATTAACGAGAGCCTCAACATCGATTATTCGCTGCGTGAACAGGTTCAGAATCTTCAAGAACTCGTGATAAGCCTGTTTGGGCAGCACCTTCTTCACCTTGTCGAAGAATGCAATCTCATCACTCAATGACGAGCGCGACGACGACTTCGTGCCACCACCCACCGGCTTGGCACTCGAGACAAACTGTCCATTACCGACGGCGTTGCCTCCGGTGCTTAGCCCATTACGCTGGCTGCGGCCGCGCGCCGATGATGTGGGTGGCTGGCCCTGTATAACCCTGCCTTGCTGGGGATGGTGCTGAATATTCAGAGCCGGCTGCTGTGGCGCCGTCATTTGCGGCTGGGCCGGACCAAAGCTGCCGAGCGGAGGCAATCGCATGTCCTGATTCATATCGCCAGCGTCGAACTCGCCGCCCTGCACACCAGGCGAATTATCAGGCAAGAAGTTCTTAAAGCCCTCGAGTAGGTCCGGCGCATCGCTGAACAGGTGCTCCACCTGAGCGTAGACATCGGCGATGCGAAGTTGCTCGCGCTGGTACGTCTGCAAGATCTCCAAAAACTGCTTGTAGATCTCTGGTTTGTTGCTGTAGTGGTTTTTGATTCGGTTCACGTAGGTAATGGCGTGGTTGAACTCGACGGGGGCATTCTGGCGGCCCTCGTCCTGGCCGTCAAACGTTTGCATTCCACCGGGCACCTGAGCCTGCTGCATATCCGGCGACGACTGCTGCGCGAGCTGGGCCAGAGGCTGGGCATGCGCATACTGAGCGTACTGCTGGGCCTGAGCCTGAACAGCTGCATGAGCTCGAGCGTTTGCATGCGTTTGCTGTCTCTGCTGCTGAAGCTGCTGTGCTTGTTGGACCTGCTGCTGGACCTGCTGGTCATGAGGAGCCGCGACTCCCGCGTGTCCCTGAGGTTGCGGGGCCTGGACCTGGGCTTGAGCCTGAGCCTGAGCCTGGGCCTGGGCCTGAGCCTGAGCCTGAGCCTGAGCATGGGCCGAAAGAATATGCGGAACCGTTTGCGAGCCTGACGGAGTAGTCACGCGCACGGGATTCGGGTCGTTCGGGTCGAGCGAGCACTCGATAGAGTAGCCCGCGGGCAGGAACGTGTTGAAGCCCTGAATTAGATTTGCGTGGCCGCGGAACAGGCTCGAGACGCGGTCGATCACGCCTGGCGTGTCGATGCTATGGCTTTTGAAGTCCTTCATGATATCCAGGAAGTGGTTATAGACATCAGGCTGGTTCGTGAAGTGCAGCTTCACCTGCTCGAGATAGGACAGCGCGTCGCGGACATTCAGCGGGCGGTACTCCGAGTGCTGCTGGTGCTGCGGGAGCTGCTGCAGGATCTGGGCCTGTTGCTGCTGTGTTGTAGGCTGCGGCGCCGCGGGCTGCTGAGCCTGGGGCTGCTGGGGCTGAGGCGCCTGCACCGGTGGTTGCACTGGTGGCTGTGTCTGCGGCTGGGGCTGCTGGGGCTGCTGCTGTTGCTGGGGTGGCGCCGGCGGTGGTGCTTGAGACTGCGGCAGCTGCGGCGACTGTATGGTCTGTTGAGTAGGCTGCACTGGCTGAGGCTGCTGCTGGGGCTGCTGCTGCTGCGGGGCCGGCACCTGGGACTGCTGAGGCTGCTGCTGAGCCGGGATGTGCTGCTGAGGCTGAGGCGCGACCTGAGGCCCTCCCTGTTGGGGGTGAGACGGCACGGGCTGCACGGCCTGAGGCGGCATTTGCTGCGGCTGGGGCTGCTGGACCGGCTGCTGGGCCTGTCCTGGCTGAGCTGGAAGGTAGCCCATCTGAGGCTGCTGCTGACCATACTGCTGACCGTATTGGTGGTACATAGGGATGTAGCCCATCATCATCTGCTGGTGCTGCTGGTGCTGCTGGTGTTGGTGCTGGTGCTGATGCTGATGTTGGTGTTGGTGATGGTGCTGGCTATGTGACTGCGGCTGGGGCTGCGGCTGCTGTACGGGGGTCATATGGTGCTGCTGCGGTATATGGAGCTGCTGGCCCTGCTGGGCAGTCTGCGGGATGGGCGACATCTGCTGGTACTGATGGGGCATCTGGTGGATCATAGCGTGCAGCTGGGGCCCGCTTGAAGTGGGGGTCTCGGTCTTGACCTCTGCCAAGTCGGGCTGGGATAGCCGTGGTTGGGCGAGGTGCGGCGGCTGCTGGGCAGTGGGAGGATTACTACCGCCGCGCGCGTAATGCAGGTCATCGTTGAGGCCCGGGAGCGGGTAGCCGCGCAGGCTCGGGAGGGTGAAACCGTGGGAGTTTGAGGAGTGCGGCTGCTCGCCCTGCTGCAGAATGGGCACCGGCAGGCTGTGCGGGCCCGGGAGTTGGGGCTGGCGCGGAGGCTGCTGGTCCTGCTGTGGCTGCGGTTGTGGCTGCGGCGGCGGCGGCGGAGGAGGCTGCTGCTGCTGAGGTTGCTGCTGAGGCTGCTGCTGGGGCTGTGGCGGCTGCTGAGACTTCTGCTGAGCGTCGGCGTCGGCGTCGGGCTGCGCGGCGGCGGCCGGCGGGTTCGGCGAGGGCGTCACCTGGGGCAGCGCGTTCTGCGACGGGGCGCGGTCCGGCACGCTCGACCGTCGAGGCTCGTCCGCGGCGTCTGCGGGCTGGGCCGCGGCGCTGGGGGTGCCCGGCTGCTGTGGCTGCGGCTGCGGCGGCGGCTGCTGCTGCTGCGGGGCAGCAGACTGCGGCGGCGTGGCCTGGGGCTGCGGAGCAGGGGCGGGGATCTGCGGCTGCGGGTCCATCGTGCCACAAATACCAGAACGCGCCGAGATCAACGCGCTGTTGTGGGTGGTTAGACTGCGGAGAGAATCAGAGGTGTATTTGACCTTGCCTTACCGATACACCAGCGCCGGCTGCCCATCTACCCCAACCCTCAAGGCAAGGAGGGGCGTGCGTGCGCCGGCATATGCCTAGAAGCGGGTTCGGCGCGGTGTGCGTTCGGATCCATTCGCGGTAATGGGGCCCGGCTCTTAGCAGCCCGGTTTGGCGCACCAAAAAGAACCAGAAAAAATTGCAACGTCCTCGGGGCTGCTGCATATATGTTGCGAATTGTGCAGTCCGGAGCGGTCTAGCGGCTGAGCATCAATTCGAACACACGTGCCGGGCCTACTGGGCTCTCTGCTAAAAAGTCACCCCCGAGTGAACCATTACAGATTAGATTTATTTTTCTTCAGGTTTTTTTTCTTTTCCAGCATTGCGCTCGCCTCTGTGCGCCGCGGCCGGCAAAATCCCCGGTGGTTCGCGGCGTGCATCGCGTCGACGCAGGTGGCACCGCCGGCTGCAGGAGCACACTGGTTATGGCTAGCCGCGGGATACGGCGCGGGGCGCGAGCAGTTGGGAGTCGCAGTTTTCGGAGACGAGCGCCATCGCACTGCACTTCTTCTTCGGCCTGACGTCGTGGGTTTGAGGCGCAGAGGATGAACGCCCCCGACCGCTTCGAGCTGTTTCTGCTGCCGGATGGCGTGGAGAAGGTGACGGTCGAGCCGGACCAGCGCATGCCGAACGCGGCGCTCGTGAAGTTCGAGCGCGAGGACCACACGCTCGGCAACATGCTCACGGCGCAGCTGCAGCAGGACCCGCGCGTGCTCTACGCCGCGTACAAGGTCGAGCACCCGCTGTTTGCGAACTTCGTCATGCGCATCCAGACCGAGGACGGCTACACGCCGCGCGACGCGCTGCGCAATGCGTGCCAGAGCCTAATTGCCCAGCTGCGCATCATTTCGCAGAAGTTTAAGTCCGAGTACGGCCTGAACGCCATGCTCGGCGAGCACTAATGCGAGCACTATTACACCTCGAAACTGTACTCCGTGGCGAAATGCCCAACAACATTAAAATAAGGAAACTCACCCTCAGAGAGTAATTAGGCTCCGGCGCTCGAGCCGTAGCGCGCGGGCGGAGCCCTGTATTGTATATATTTATTACAATTTATTATTGACAGCACAAACTTGTGTGGAGGCAGCCGCCGCGGTTTTTATTCATATGTGCCTGCGCCTGGTGGGCAGAGGCTCAGGATACGCTAATCAAAGGCGCTGCATTCGCCCAACCCCATTTATGGCAGTTCGGCGGTTCATGCAGGCGGCGAACGGAGGAAGCGGGCCCATCGAGGCGGTGATTCGGCAGAAGCTGACGCAGGCGCTGCGCCCGACGGCGCTCGACATCGCGAACGACAGCCGCTTCCACGCGCACCACGCCGGCATCCGCGGATCGACAAATAAGCAGGAGTCGCACTTCCGCCTCAACATCGTGAGCAGCGAGTTCGCGGGAAAGTCGAAGCCCGTGCGCCACCGCCTCGTGTACAAGCTGCTGGCGGACGAGCTGGCCATGGAGAACGGCGTGCACGCGCTGCAGCTCACAACAAAGACGCCCGAGGAGGTAGCATCGGCCGCGGCCGCGGCCGCAGCCGAGAAGGCGCCTGAAACGGACTAAATTAGAGTACGTATTTATGATTATCTGCTTCTTTCATTAGTGCTCGCGGCGATTGGCACCACACAAAACGCACGCCAACGAATCCTGTCAACTATTAACTGCTCTGCTCGAACATGAGCCGGTGCGGGTGTGCGGTTCCGGCCACCACCCCAAATGAGTATTAGTCCTTGTGCCAACAGGTTGGTTACGCAGTATGTGCTTTAGTACGAATGGGTTGTGTTGTGTTGTGTTGCTACCAGCGGGGCCGCGACGGCTAAGAAGTAGATTTAAATAATAAACATTACGCGAGCATTGGTTCTGTCTCTTTTGAGGAGGTGGCCGAGCTCCAGTTTAAGCCTTGGCAACAGCCTTGAACACGTTGTAGCGGCGCTGCTTCTTCAGCGTCTGGACCTGGAAGCGCTCGAAGTCGGTGAGCTGGCGGCGGCGCTCGCGGCGGGCAATCTTCTGCGCCCACGCGGACTTCGCCCACTTCTCGTTGACGTCGCTGGCGGCCCACCTCTTGTTCACGACAGCAGTGCCTGCACCGCGCGGGACCTTGGGAACAACGTGAGGTGTGAGGGTGACGTGTGTGAGGGTGACTCCCTGGCGCGGCACCTCGGGGCCGTCCACAAGCGCGCGCTTGTGGTCGATGATCTCCACAATCGTCGCCAGCTTGCCGGCGTTCTTGCCCTGGTTCAGCAGAACCACACGGCCAACCTCAACAAGGCGCCAGTTGATGCTCTTCACAATGGTTTCAGACGACATTTCTTGATTACGCTGGGGTGATCGAAACAAGAAGTGATAATTTCGCTGCCGGATGGAAGCTCCGTCCGCGGTTAGGTGATGCGCCCAGCGTGTGCGTGGGTCTCGCCCCGATACCGTCAAAACTGGGAGGTAAGCCTGCGCTTCGCCCGCGCGTCCTTCGCCCGCGCACGTGCCTCCAGGGACACACGTCCTAAGCCCTATGCTTAGGTGAGGAGGGGCTGGCACGGCGGCCGTCTCTTAGGGCGCGCACGCCAAACCGGCGGCGCCCAATACTGGCAGCCATCCATGGCAGCCATCATGGCCTGGCAGCCAACAAGCCAGCAATGTTTTGGGCAACAAAATGGTTTGAAAAAAAAAAAAAACAAAACATTCAATTATTGAACGCAGTTCATGTCTACTGCTTAAATTCTTTAAATTCTATTTAAATTCGACCCGCCCTTGTCCGGGGCTGGCGCCTCCCTCCCTATATAACATTTAGTAAGTAGCGACTTACCTTTCTTCTTCAGGTTTAAATTATTGTGCCCGGTGATGTCTGTAATTTGCGATTGATAACCGCTGACTTGGGGCCGCCTAGCTCTGTATGCAGCGTCTAAGTGATACCAAACTTATTTCTGAGGGCCCACAACTCCGATCCTGTATATAATCGTGCTTAATGCTAAGAAGCAGCAGTTCTATACAAGACACTACAACTGAGTCAAGCTAAAGCTAAAGCTAGCAGCTTAGCTGATAACCCAGTGCGCAAGGTGTCTTGTTGTAACGGTATAACCGGCAGCGCCATATCTCGCAGTAATGTATGTCTGTTCCTAAAGGTTTGTGCTAGCAGCTCGGCAAGTAAGGCAACCAAACCTCCATTTGGAGCCCACAATAGTACACGTACGGTCGATAAGCGGGCTGCAGGATATGCATAATCTAAATATCTTTATTAGTTTGGTGCGCTCATTACGGGGTATATGGCGAGGCCAGCGAGCTCGAGTTCTAGCCGAATTCGAGCCTAACTTAGGCCTGATTCGGGATGAACGCGGGCTGAACGCGGCGGCCATTAAGTGGAAATGTATCGCGCAATTAGTGTTCTTAGAACAAACGCGATCATTGAGGGTGGTGGTGGTGATGGCAGCAGCAGCAGCAGCTAGTGAGGTGCTCCAAAATGTCTGGTGGCCACGTAGGTGTGTGTGCTCGCATTTCGAGTCATAATAGTGGCGAGTATTCTAGCTTGCCGCGAGTGTCATGCCTTCACAGACTGCTGTGCAGGCTGAGCAGATTGTGCGGATTCAATTGGCTGGGCAATCTGAGTAGAGTGAGCAGAGTGAGCAGAGTGCGCAGAGCGGGCAGGCCGCATAGGTTGAGGAGAATGCGCGGACTGAGCCGGCTGAGCAGACAGGGCAGACGGCGTGGACAGCGTAGACTGCGTACGCTGCACGGGCTGGGTTTCTTGGAGATGCACTGGGTGTCTATACTTGTCCTTATCTTCGACATTTTGCCAAATGAAGTCGATGAGCGGCGCCGCCACTTTGGCAGCGGCGTCCTGGGCCCACAGCACGTCGAGATGCGAGTATCCCGGCAAGCTGTTGATGCGCATGCGGTCGCGCACATCGGGCTCGAAGTTCAGAATGCGGTTAATGAGCACATCCGGCAGCACGAGATCGTCGCGCCCGCACGCATAGATTTCGAGCGGCGGGAAGCGCTCGTCGAACCACTTCGTGTCCTGGCTCTGAAACACACACTTGCGGTCGGCAAAGCCGCCGCGGCCCAGCCACCAGAACATGAGGGCGGCGCTCACCAACGACGGCGTGAAGATGAAGTTGCGGTTGCGGTAGTGCCGGTCCCACAGCTTGTCGTCCCAGCCCAGCATGTACTTGAACACGATGTAGGCCACGAATGTGAACAGTGGCAAAGGGATCGTGCGCTGGGCTATGGCCATGAGCCCAATGAACGCACGCGAGCCCATGAGCGCGCGGTAGGCGTGCGGCCCGACGCGCAACAGGCGCAAGAACCAGCGGTCGACGAGCGGTCCTGCGAACACGGCCGGCGCCAGGGCCGAGAAGCTCGAGATGCTGCGGCCGATGTCGGGCTGGCCGCCGTGCTCCTCGCGGGAAAGACCCAGAAACGACAGGGTTGTGCCCTGCGAATGGGCGGCCAGGGCGATCTTGGCCGCGCCCGTCTGCTCGCGCACGTACGCGACCATAGCCGGCATGTCTTTCGTGGCGAGCTCGGCCATGGACCAGTTCCACATTTTGGACGACCATTTGTGGTATTTGTTGTGGCTAGGCAGGAGCCCGCCGCGGTTGTTGCCGAGCCAGACGTCGAAGCCCGCGCGCACGAGCACGAGCGCAATCGCGTCGGGCCCGGCCGTAATGTACGCAGAGTACGACTGCATGAGTCCCGGCACCAGCAGCACCGGATACCGCGGCTTTTCCGAGCCGCCGGCCTCGCCCGGCGGCACAATGCGCGCCACGTCGAGCTCGTGGCCGTCGCGCGTCGTGACGGTGTGCTGCACGAGGTCGAAGCCCTGCAGGGCGACGTAGTACTTCAGGTCGAACACGAGCTTCTTCTCCGCGCGCGTGAGCGTCACGGACCGGTCGAAACGCGTCGGCTTGGCCACGACGTTCTGCGCCACGGCGAGAAAGAAGATGACGAGCAGATACACGCTCGCAAACACACACGACGTCACGCTGCACACATACCGGTAGAGCGTCGACCCGAGGGCCATGTTTCTTGTCGTCTGGTTATTCTAAATGGCGCGAGCGAGCGAGCAAAACGAGCAAAAACGAGCGGCAGCGAACAAACGAGTGGCAGCGAGCACAAACGGTCGGCGGGCTGGTGGTGTTGTTGTTGTTGACGACGCCGCGGAAGGTGCAGCAGGGCCGCCGCTTTCGCACCCACCCCAGCGCACGCGCCCAGGGCTGGGGCTAGGGCGCTCCTGCCGCTGCCCGCCTCGAGGCGCGCGCCCCGGCATTCCCAAACTGGGCGCGGGCGGCGGGGCGCTTTGACTACTGCTGAGCCTGCAGCTGCAGCGCGCGATTCCACGCACAAACCCGGTTCGGTGCGGAAACGAAACCGAAAGGAAACAAAAACAAAATACAGCTGGAATTGAATTGAAACAAAAATTGGCAACGATTCACGAAAGAACATGAGAAACCAGCGATATATAAGTTAAAAAATAAAAATAATAAAAATTATAATAATAAAAAATAGATGTAAGTCTAGCGGGTGCTACTCTAGCTTAGTTTGGTCCAGGCTGCCGGGCTGCACCACCAGCAGCTCCTCGTCGGAGATCGAGTGCGCGCGCGCCTGCACGTCGAGGGCCGCGGCCCAGCGCTGCACGCCCTCCTCGATGCGCGGCAGCGGCTCGCTCGCGAACGAGCCGCGGAAGTATACGTGCGGCGACGCGTCGTTCTGGCCGCCGACAAGGCACCAGTGGCCCGGCACAAGCAGCACCTTGTTTTCCTTGGCCGCCTTGTAGAACAGCCACTCCTCGACCTCCTTGCCGGTGCCGTCGACGGGGAAGTCTGCGGCGCTGAGCTTTAGCCAGAAGAACATGCCGGCGCGCGGCGGCACGAGCTCGAACGGCGCCGCCTTCAGGTGTTTGTACAGCGCGTTCAGGCACCGGTCGCGGCGCTGCGTGTACTCGGCGCGCAGGGCAATGAGCCAGTCCACGAACCCGTCCTGGCCCCACCGCCGCAGCACGCCGTACACGAGCGCCTGCGCGAACCCGGACGGCTTCGAGCTCGACGACTCGGCCGTCGCCTGCAGCGCCTGCGCGAACCGCGGCTGCGTGATGATCCAGCCCATGCGGATGCCCGGCGCCATGACCTTCGAGAAGCTGTCGAGACGGATGACGCGACCCTCCGTGTCGAAGTGCAGGAACGACGGCACGAGCGTCTTCAAGAACGACTCGCGCGTCGGGGCTGCCGCCATATGCTCCTCGCCGGCCTCGTACTCGTCCATCTGCAGGTAGTAGTACGGCTCGTCTTCAACAATGAGGAAGTCGTAGCGCTTGGCAATGGCGTAGATCTCGCGCCGCCGCTCGGCGCTCAGCACGGACCCCGTCGGGTTCTGGCCGGTGGGGATTGTGTACAAAAGCTTGGCCTTTGTCTCGCGCGCGGCCGCCTCGAGCGCGGCCGGCACAATGCCGTGTGCGTCGACGGCAATCGGCACGGCGCGGCACCCGCGCGTGACGGCGTTCTCGAGCGCGGACGGGAACGTGAACTCCTCGAAAAAGATGACCTCGCCCGGGTCGCAGAACGTGCGCAGCACGGCGTCCCACGCAAACGTGTTGCCCACGGACAGAATGAGCTCCCAGCCGGCGAAGCCGACATCGTGCACCTTCGCCGCGTGCTCGGCCAAGAAGTTGCGCAAGCGGTCGTCACCCACGGCCGAGCCGTACTGCAGCGCCGTGGACAGCTCGATGTCGCCGTCGTCGCCGCCGCTCGGCTGCTCGAACACCTGCACCTTCAGCGGCGACGCGGCGTCGAGCTTCGACTCCGTGACGCCGTTCGCAAACGGCGGCGCCAGGCTGCGCGCGCGCACGTCGTCGAAGGGGAAGATCTGCGGGTACGGCACGCCGCCGGCCAGCGAAATCATGCCCGGCTCGCGCATGAGCTCGTAAAGGCCCTTCAAATTCGGCGTCACGCGGCGGCGCGACTCCGCCGTGAGGTGGTGGTTCAAATTGAGCGGCTCGGGCTTCATCTGCAGAGCTGGAACTGGGGGCAACGCAACCGACGAATTGGGCTGCGGGCGCATGACACCATTTCCTGGCGGCGATTAAACCGATAAGCAGTGGGCGGCAGCGGCGGCGGCGGGTGGGCAGGTCAGGCGCCGCTGCCATGACAAAGCCAGAAGCAGCCAGGCAGGCGCGCGGGTTATGCACGATTAGATCGCGCGCGCGCTTGCCGAAATAAATAAAAAAAAACCACCCCACACCCTTCCCAGACTAACGCATCGGATCAGAGCAGAAACGCCGGCACGGGCGAATCGCTGCCGCGAATCACAAGGCGCAGCTCCTTGAACAGCGCCGCGTCTTCGTTTAAACACAGCGACACGGCGCGGCCCTGGCGCCCGGCGCGGCCCGTGCGGCCAATGCGGTGGATATACGTGCCAATATCGCTAGGCATATCATAGTTCACAACCAGGCTCACGTCCGGAATATCGATGCCGCGCGACGCAACGTCGGTGGCCACAATGCACTTTAGGGACCCCGATCGCAGCGCGCCAAGCACGGCCTCGCGTCTCTCCTGCGACAGGGACCCGTGCAGGGGCATTGCATTAGGCAGGCGCGGCGCCAGGTCGTCGCACGCCGCCTTGGTGGCCGCAAACACTATAACGGGGGCTGCCGCCGGACGTACATATGCAAGCAAGCGAGCGAGTTTGTGGCCCTGTGACTCAACAAGCTCGGCCGTCTGGCGCACGCTCGCGCCGCGGCGCGTGGACCCGACCTCGATCTTGTGTGTATGGCCTGGCCGCGTATAAGCTGAGGCGAGGCTCTGGATCTGGCGCGGCCAGGTTGCTGTGAACATGAGGGTCTGGCGCGCGGCCGGGAGCAGGGCCACAATGCGCGCGAGCTGCTCCTCGAACCCAAGGTCGATCATGCGGTCGGCCTCGTCGAGCACGAGAAACGAGCAGTTGGCCAGGCTCAAAAGCTGCTGGTCCGTGAAGTCGAGCAGCCGGCCCGGCGTAGCCACAATGACGGTTGCCGAGGCCGAGGCCACAGACGCGGACGCGGACGCGGACGCCGACGACGGCGACGACGAAAAAACAGAAGCTGCCGCCTCGAGCTCGCGGCTTTGCTGCGCGAAGTCGCGGCCGCCAACCAGCGACACGACGCGCGCGTTTTGCATGCTCGCGAAGCGGCCGATCTCAGCCGCCGTCTGCAGCGCGAGCTCGCGCGTTGGCGCCAGTACAAGCGACTGCGCGCCGCCGCGCACTAGCAGCGGCACCGTGAAGGCCAGTGTCTTGCCCGAGCCCGTGTGCGCAATGCCAATGACGTCGTACCCGCCCAGCGCGAGCGGCACGGCCGCGCGCTGGATCGGCGTCGGCTGCTTGAACGGGCCGCTGGCCAGCGCCTGAGCAATTGACCGGTGCGGGACCTCGTGCCACGAAAGCAGCGGCTCCAGGCCGGGCAGCGACGCGCACGCGATCTGCAGGTCTGTGCGCATGATGCGCCAGTCGCGCGCCGTCATTTCGCTGCGCGGCTTCTCAAACCACTTCCGCGTGTCCTCGCTACCAGCGCTAGGGTCTGCGGTCGTGGCCTGCTCTCTTGTCTGCCGCTCCTTCTCTAGCCGCCAAGCGGGTATTACCACCGGCGGCTCTGCCTCCGCATTGAGTGGTGCACTACCCACTGCTATGCCGCCATCTGTTTTAGACCGCTTTGCTGGCGGGGACGGCTCGGCTGTGTGCTCCTGTTCGCGTTCATGCTTGCGTTGATGCTCGTTTTCATGCTCGTGTTCGCGCTCGCGTTCACGCTGGCGCTGTAGACGCTGCTTGCGCGACACAAAGCGCGGCGCCGCCTCGTTGCCAGCACCACTTCCGGCCTCGCTGCGAAAACCAGTAAGACCGCCGCTGTTCATATCATTAACTCTAACCACCATTAAACCATTGTCCAGCTGTTGGTTTCCTACCACTAACTAACTAGTGTGCCCTTTTTTGGGAGGGAAAGGGAAAGGGCATCGCACCACCGCTAAACCGCCGTGGAGACCGGCCGGCTAGCTGCTGACTAACATAACGCCATCATGGCCTGCGGCGGCGACACCCACCACCAGAACCACCACCACAACCACGCCGACGACGACGACAACCGCCGCGCCGCACTCCAGAAGTCCGCAACACATTCGAGCCGGAACAGAAAATGAGCGGGGCCGTGGCGACAATTGACTCGGCGCACACCGCGCTGGCGTATCTCGGCAAGAACGTAACGAGCTTCGATTCGCGCTTCACGCTGCGCGTGCTGCGCAACCTGCCTGTGCTGCGCAAGGACGTCGACGAGCCGCTGCTTGCGCAGCTGATTGCCCAGCACTTCGACGAGGCCTACGCCCAAGAGGTGCTGCGCCTGCTCGGACTCGAGTACGCGGGCGCCTTCGGCGAGAGCCTGCCCGTGAGCCCCGAGGTCGATGCGTTCCTGCACCTGCTGGCTCAGGTGTGGCTGCTGCACTCGGGCCGCCCGCAAGCCGCTGAGCAGCTTCTCGCGTTCAGCCAGCATGCGCTCACCCACATCACAAAGAGCTACAACCGGCGCTCGCTCGACCACTTCGTGGCAAAGATGTGGTTCTACTACGTGCGCGCCGCAGAGCTGGCAAACGACCTCCGCTCACCCGCGCTCTACTCCGAGATGATGGCCGCGCTGCGCACCGCCACTCTGCGCAACGACTTCGAGACGCAGGGCATGCTCATCACCCTGCTTCTGCGCGTCCTCACCCTCACAAACCGCATCGGCCAGGCCGGCAACCTCGTGGCAAAAACTCAGTTCCCAGAGAGCTCCGCCTCAAACTCGCTCGCCGCCCGCTACTACTTCTATCTGTCGCGCGTGAACGCCATCGGCCTCGACTACAGTACCGCCTTCGAGCAGATCACCGCCGCCATCCGCAAGGTCCCGCAGACCCCGGCCGCAATGGGCTTCATCCAGGCCGCAAACAAGCTCAGCATCCTCATCGAGCTGCTCATGGGCGATATCCCGCAGCGCAAGGCGTTCGGCTCGAAGGAGCAGCCCGAGCTCGTCGGCCCGCTGCTGCCCTACCTCGCCCTGGCAAAGGCCGTGCGCGCTGGCGACGTGCAACAGTTCCAGCAAGCCTTGACGGAGCACGGCGACGCTTTGAAACGCGACGGTAACCTCACGCTGGCTCGCCGCCTCAGGCAGAACGTCATCAAGACGGGCATCCGCGTCATCTCCCTCACCTACTCTAAGATTCCGCTGCGCGACGTCTGCATCAAGCTCAGCCTCGATAGCGAGGAAAGCGCTGAGTACATCGTCGGAAAGGCGATTAGGGACGGTGTAATTGACGCTGAAATCAACCACCAGGCTGGCTACATGCAGTCGCTCGACGTCACGGACGTCTACTCCACGGCAGACCCTCAACAGGCCTTCCACGAGAGAATCAAGTTCTGCATGTCCTTGCACGATAGCAACGTCAAGGCGCTGCGCTACCTCTCATCCGACCATAATGACGATTTGAAGGACGTGCAAGAGGCCCGCGAACGCGAGAAGGAGCTTGTCACCGAGATTCAGGAAAACACAGACCTCGAAGACGATGATGTAGACTTCGACTTCTAATTATATGTAGACTCTACTAAAGCAAACAACAAAAAATTGGACTCAACTTCACCTTAAAACGGAACCAAAAATTTCGATGTATACACTTATTATACACGCCTAACCACACATATCCAGAGAGTAGCGGCATGGCGCGCGTTGTTGTGTTAATCAATATATATATATACAATCATTCATTCATTCATTCTTGATAGATATACGCAAACCAGTTCGGGTTTGTTCTCAAGCCACCATTTTCTAGTGTGAGCGCATTTCCATCCACAAGCGCATCAACTGCTTGAATCACCTCTTCCTTCTCAAGCACATGCCGCAAGGCTTGAGCCAGCGCTTCATGGCTCATGCCCGGCCGAAACAGTACGGTTGCTAAAATCTTAAATGCAACTGCCTTCCAAATATTGCGGCCCGACAGATGAGACGTCTGCCAGATCGACGGGTGCTCCAAGTTACTCGAGCCAGGTGCAGGAATCTGGGGAAACTCGGCCGCGTTTAGCCTTGAATCACCATCGCCTCCGCCTCCGCTGACTCTGGCGCGAATGTCACAATCTAGCTCACCCTTATCGATATCACGCGAGCGGTAGTGGTTCGTGAGCCGGCCGCTACGCTCACCGGACCTTTGTAGTTGCACATGTTTGTTCTCCAAACCGAAAGTCGCCATTTCCAGCAGCGGAATCATCTGAGACTCGTCAACGGTCTCGGGAATATCCACCACTTCTTCTCCGGCTTTGCACATCTCCAGAACCGCTTGCATCGCTTTCAGAGGCACATCCCGCTCTAGCTTCGCTGGCGGCGCCAGCATGTTCATGACCTTCTCGCTCAGCACGTAAGGTCTGCCCACCGGGATTTTCTCGGGGTCCGATGTGGCCCATTGAATGTACTTGTATCGCTCGAGTTCGTTTAATGCTTGCTTTGCGGCTTCCTCGCTCACATTTTGCAGCTCACGCATGGCATCCTTGGCTGAGAAGGTCGCGCCATTGTCGGCAGCAATAACGGCCCGCAACTTCGCAGCATTGTCTGAAAGCTTCAAGCTTCTCTTTGACTGTAATGGTTCAGTCTCGAGAGGCACACCTAGTACAGTCTTCACCAACAGCTCCTCGGATTTGATCATAGACGGCTGAGACTGCAAAGAGCTGAGCGGGTCCATGAGTTTAGATCCGAGATTTCGCGTTTTGAAGGCCAGGTCTCTGAGTCGGCTTGTCTTTTCACCTCGGGCCTGAGAACGTGTTGTAGAGCGCGACTGTTCTGCCACTCGCCACCAGTCAATATAGTATTGCAAAGTGAACCCCTGGTCCGATGGCTTCAAATATACAATCTCATTAGACGCATATGCATCTGCAAACATGTCCTCCCACTCGTTTGAGCGTCTAGCCATCTCTGTCGTACCCCCTGGGTACTCGCTAGGCAAAGTAGTCCATCTCTGTTTCAATGTCCTTTCAGAAACGCTATGGGGGGTACTTTGAGCAACCAGTGACCAGTCAATGTTTTTTCCGCGAGGAAACAAACTACGGCTGATAACCGCAGCTCTAAATAGCCAATCTGGATCAAGCTCAGGATGAGGCTGCTGCTGGTCCTTGGGAATCAATTCCTTCATCTTAGCGGCGCGCCTCGAGCTTGTTGCTATTGAGCCATAATGCTGGGGCACATGAATGTTTTCAGGGATCGGTGCACTTTCCTGTCGAGATTTCTTGCCTCGCTTCGAGCGCTTAGGTTCCCCACCCATACCTACACTACCGATCACCTCACTTGCGCTCGCACCGAATCTTCGCGTGGACACAGGCTTTTTGCGCGTAGAGGTGGTAGCCAAACGCTGGCCCAGCAGGGGACGAAAGGCTCTGGCCTGATCCACAGTCATTTCTTGGCGCGCTCCCTGATCCTCAGTTACTCGATAACTACCGGCGGCTGCTTTGGCTGCCACAGATTGCTTCATGCGAGTACGGTCGTTCAGTTCATGCTTAAGCTCAGTGATCAACGGACTCTGGTCGGCATCGCCGATAATCTCAGGGTCGTACAAAATGTATTTCATGAGGTGAATCCCCGTCATGGTCGGAACATTAACAAAAATCTGGCGCAAGGTGCCTTGCTTGACCAGGTTTTTGGTCACCCTATCGATGGTTTTTCGGTCAACAAGCGAATCTCCCTTAACTGCGGCATTGAATCTATCAACAAGATCTTGTCCACCAATTACGGCCCCCTTGTTATCCTTAACAAGACTCTGCAAAGTCTCAAGTCTTCTCGCAAACGCTAGAGAGCCAAGAGACTTATCCGTTGCAACAAGTGTCTCAGCCTTTTCGCTTTTGATGTCCCTAGACTGGGTTCGGCTTTCTCCATTGGTGCTTCCACCGTTAGTGCTGGCCTGCGAGCTTTTACTTGCTTCTTGTGACTGAGCGGGGCTCAGTACACTCGAAGTTCTTTCAGCATTCGCACCAAGATCAGTTGAACTGCTACTAGTACTAAGAGCAGCAGTGGTGGTGGACTGTTGCAAGGACGATGCCGACGGCTGCAGCCAGACTGCCTGTTTTGAATTCGGCTGGCTCGCGTCAGAGCTTTGGCTCTTGCCACCCGTCCATTGTCGGTCTCCCAGACATAGGCTTTCAATAGGACGGGCTGCTGGTGCCTTGACTTGTTTGGGGGGCTCTGGAGGCGGGCGCGGAGCGTTTTTCGGTGGGCGGCCCCGCCTTTTCGCAGGAGCTGCTGATGCAGAAGCGGGCCCCTGAATCCGACTCGGGTCACTTACGAGAAGAACTTTGCCGCTCGTAGCCTTTTCGCCATGAAAAACGGGTCTGATCTCGCCGTCATTTGTTTCGATGATGCTACACCCACCGGGCAATGGTAATCGAGACTGCGCATCCAGAATTTTGAGGCTCAATTTGGGGTTTTTAATTGAAGGACTGGCTGAAAACGACCCCCATTTCGCATCAGCCGCCCCGCCAGGGTATGTGGTGCGCGTGAAGTAGCGGTAGTACTTCACACGGTGAGCGAAGTCAACCCCCTTTATAAGGCTGAGATGACCCAACTCTTTGGGCTGAACTGTGCTCTGCGCCTTGGACTTCGTGCCGCCCGTGAGTGCATCCAAGTACTTACCCATAGCCTTACTATAACTTCTTCCTGTGAGCTTCCGCGTGAGGTCCATAGCACTTATGCCCTGAGCACCAGCTGAGACCACGAGGTCGTGAATCTGATTCACTAACGGCATGGCTATATTTGCCTGAACACTATCATTCTGGGCTCTTACCTCCCCGGCAACTGCGCGGGACAAGTCGAGCGTTTCTGCAGCCAGATCGGCTGCTTGGGCCTGAGTCTCGATATCGTCAGAGCCAGCCTCGTCGGCGTCCACGCCATCCCCCGAGTCCACTGCGGCATCAGTCCAGGCCGTGTTTGATCTCTTTTCCGGCGCGCCATCGTCGTAGTCCTTGATGAATTGAACACATGCGTATGCCTTTGTAGGCGCGGCGGGATCAAACACCTGAATGGAGCGCACAAACCCGCGCAGCTCGAGGTCTTTTAGCAGACTGATGACAAGCGGACGGCGCCGTTGCGCGTTCGATGTGAGACTGTTTCCAACCTGGGCCACCACGTCTCGCTTGAGACGCAGGCCCTGTGGGCCAGATTTGCAGAACTCCGCGATTTGTCTACGCGCAGCTTGCTTGCCAATGAACGGGTTCGACCCCGATTGGCCCTGTAAATGGTGCGCGACGTACGGCATTAGCACAATGCGGTGGGTTGACGAGCCCTTCTCAATGACGGGGAACCGCTGCACAAGGCCGAGGTCCACGAGCAACTGCACGCGCCCAAACAACGAGCGAGGGTCCTGGCCGACCTGTTTGGCCACGTCCACAGTGGAAATGCCGGCCTCTCTGCTGTGGGCCACGGCGCAGAGCACGTTGAATGCAAGCTGCGGTACAATGCTGCCTTGCTTTGGCCCGCCCGTGAGTTCCAACCATTGTAGATCCTCAGACGCGTACGCTCGAGCGTGCTCAATATGAATTGCCGGATGTTGAGCCAGCCACAGCCAAACACTATCCTTCAACGCGTCGTCCAGCGGCTGGTTCGCCGCCTGTGACGCAAACTTCCAGACATCGTGAGCGTGTGCGCCGAAGTTGCCGTCGCGGGCCACTTCGCGCACGACCAACGCCGTGACGGCAGCTGGATCCATTTGCGGGTGTCGAAAAAAAAAGCCCGTGTCAAAACGCGGTCTCTTGAATTCGAACCGGATGCGAATTCCGCCGTGACCCAGTCGAAGCTAGTTTTTGGGGCCGGAGCAGGCGCGATGGAGGGTGGTAATCAAGAGTCACACACCACGCGCGCTAGGCGCTCACAATCATAATATAATAATAATAATAATAACAATAATAAATTGGTTGTGCGCATGCAGGCAATAATAATAGTGTAAAGAAGAACAATGCGATATCCATTCAGCAGGCAGATATCTACTTTACCTACTACCTTTTTTTTTGCTGGCCTAGCAAGGAGTATTGACGAGAATAAAAAAATAATAAAAAAATAAGTTAGTAGTCGCTGTTTGCCGTAGACATCTTTTTGATCTGCAGCGGCGATGTGTTCTGAACAAACGAAAGCGATTCCTCAGATATGGTCGAGATATGAGCGCCGGGTTGAGGCACTGATGGGTCTATGGACTGGACGGAAGGCTCCTCGGGCACGTCTACGAAGTCGCCAAGGTCTACGGCAGACCCGGTAGGCCCACTGGCCACATGCGAAGGGTTATGCCGTGGGTTCAGATCCTTGGGCGTTCCCGCGCCGGGCGGTGCGGCCGTCTGTGCATGGCCCGGCACGTCTGCCGCGAATGGCGAGGATGTGCGGGCAGGGATATCCAAGTCTGGTTCTGTTGCCGAGTTCGGCGCGCTAGTGTTCAGCTTGCTGCTGCTTGGCACGTTGACGTTTGGCACGTTGGGCACACTAACGCCGTTTGGTGCATTGCCAACTGCCGCACTAGAGCCGTATGTAGCACTGCCAGCTGCAGCACTTCCACCTGCAGCAGTGTGGTTCTCGCTTTGGCCCTGTCCAGCAATGGACCGCGAGGACGCGGCAGTGGCGAGCTGGCGCTCTTGCAGGTCCTGCTTGTGCGCCTCGAGGCTGGCCACCTCGGCGTGCAGCTGGTCGGCGTGCTCCTTCAGCTCGCGCTTTGAGCGCGACTGGCGGATGCGCTGCTCGGCAACGTTGTCCTGCGCCGCCGGGTACTGCGGGCGCACCTCGGCCATGCGCATTTCGAGCTCGCGCAGCTCGCGCTCGCGGCGCAGGAGCAGGTTGCGCTTCGCCTCGAGCTCGGCGTTGATGCGGCGCTCCTCCTCCTTCAGGTTCTCGCTCTCGCGCGCCAATTGAGCCTCCTTCAGCCGCGCAGCGTGGCCCGCGAGCTCCTGCGGCAGCAGTAACGAGCTGCGGTGGTTCCGGTGCGGATCCAGGCGGTTTGTACGGTAAGTCTCGTACAGCACCTCGTGGGTCCTCTCCTTTAGGTCCTGACGGTGTGTGTGCACGAGAGCGTCGCGTAGCAACGCGAAGTCCGAGTGCTCCGGGTTCAGGATGTCGACGACGCCGTAGCTCAAATTCCGTCTGTAGACGACAGAGCCGTCGGCATCGAACTCGGAGGAGGTCGTGATGGCGAGGGGCAGGGCCTCGGTGATTTCTGGGTCCGGCACGGCCTCGTCCTCGTCACCTTCGTAGCGGAAGTCGAAGACGTTGATGTCGTGCATGCGCAGGTCCTCGAGCACCATGCGCTTCATGGCGACGCGCTCGGCTGGCGTCAGTGTATCGGCGCGAGCAAGCACGGGAATGACGTTCACAATGGGCACGAGGCGGCGCAAGGTGAGGATGTCGATTTCACGCAAGCCGTGGCCCGTCGGCTCGATGAAGTAGATGCAGGCGTCGACACGGCCGTCCTTGAACTTCGGGTTGCGGCGGATGCGCGACTCCTCGGCCAGGACCTCGTCGAAGCGGCACTCGATGTAGTAGGCGAGCTGCTCGACGTCGTCGCCGTGCACGAGCGACGTCGCGAAGTTCTCGCAGTCGATGAGCGTGAGCACGAGCTTGCTGCCGTCGTCGAGCGGCTCGTCGAGCTCCTCCGTCACCGGCACCATGCGCAGATCCGTTTCCGTGGTTATGTGGGGCGCCTCGTGCACGCGGCGGCCGAGAAACGTGTTAATGAACGCGGTTTTGCCGGTGCCGCTTGGCCCGCACACAACGACAGAAAGCGTCTGCTTGCGGTGCTGGCGCTTGGCGAAAAACGACGCCTTGGACCCGGTGTAGCCGCGCACACTCATTTCTGCACGCAGGGGTCGGGTGGTGGTTTGAAGGCTGAGAGAATCAAAAGGTTTCAGCCGACGCGTGTTATTAACGCGTGTTAGAGCTTCCACTCCGCTCGTGGGCGTAGGGTTCTAAGGGGACAGGGCACGGGCAGGAGTCATATGCCAGAAAGGCGCGGGTAGGCATACGCGTAGTAGTAGCCACCGCATGCAGCAGATCGGCGGGGCGCGATAATAAAAAAAAGTGCCAAGAACACGCGATAGTCGGACCAGGTACCAGGCATGAATGATGTGCATTTTGCGTATATAGAAACACACATTGGTGCTAACGGTTGTTAATCGGCGGCCTGCGCCATAGGTTTTAGATTGTTTTAGATTTCGTTTTTCAGGGAGTGCTGGTGCGAACCGTAGTGCTAGGCATAGCCGTACTGCTGGTACTAGCCGTATTGCTGCGACTAGCCGTATTGCTGCGACTAGCCGTACTGCTGCGACTAGCCGAGCTAACTTCTAGCGGTGCTAGGCCTAACTATAGTCAACACGGGATCGAGCGGCGCCAGGCCAGGCTCGCCGAGTAGGCTCAGCGCCGCAAGCCCCAGGCTCGTGTGGTAAACGTCTGCGTGCGTGCCCTCGGCCTTCACAAAACCACCAAGCAGCGGGTCGTAGCCTGGACCAGTCACAAACTCGCGTCCAGCCTGCCGCGCGCCATTACCGAGATCAACTCGCAATATATGCAGCGAAGCCGCGACCCAGAACGAGTAGCACACGTCGTCCGGCTTGTGGGGCCGGCCATTGAACCCGCCGCTGGCCGGGTTCTGGCGGCGGACTAAGGAGGACTTCACAGCCGCGTCGGCGTCGCCAAGGCGGCCACACAACTCGAGCGTGGCCACGGCGCAGAACGTGAGGCCTGCGTGCGACTCGTCGAACAACCGCTCGCCAAAGCCGCCGTCGTAGTTCTGGCACCGCAGCACGTACGCGGCCGCGGCCTGCACCCACGCGCTGGCCGGATCGAGCCGATCAATGAGCGCGAGCGCCGCCATGGCCGCGTACGTATGGCGCATGCTCGTCTCGCCGCCGCTGCTCAGCGCGCGGAACGAGCCGTTGGCGCTCTGGCAACTCTTCAGAAACCCCACGATCTCGTCGCGCTCCGTTTCCGTGGGCAGCGCCAGGCCGCTCATTACGCGGATTGCCAGACACAGGTACGTCGACACGACGCTGGCCTGGTCCGGCGCTGTGTTGTACGACGGCGAGCCTTTGTATCCGTTGCCGCACCACATACCTTTTGTGTACTCGTCGTACGCGGCGGTGGGAAATGCCGTGGAACGCAGCAGCGCCAGACCCAGCGCACAGAAGTACACAATCGACGCGTGCGAGGCGTCGTGCTTCTCCTGCGCCGTCGGGATCAGCGTCTGCACGCGCGTGATAAAGCGCTCGACTGCGGCTGTCTTTACCATCCTCGGCGTGTGTGCCTCGTCGCCGCGCCTGCTGCCCACACGGCCTCGTTTCGCCGCTGCTTAGTGTTACTATTAGTTACGCGCGGCCGCACCGTGAGAACCTAGGTACATTGAGCCAAATTCAAACCCAGAACCAAAGCGAAATAAGACGACGACAAGACAAGCAGAGCAGAGCAGAGCACAGAAGTTAACGACAATTAGCACATTTAGTTACGCGCCTACAAATAATTTTTAAAAACAAAAAAAATTACATTTATAAAAGCGCCCACTACAGCAATGCGCCCCTATACACGGCAAACGCAAAATCTCGTGCCATTTCCCGCATACGAAAAAAAATAAACCAGCGACAAATTCGGCGCCACGCGCTGCCGCACACCGCTCATAACTGCTCGGTGCGGCCTTTTTTAGGTTGGGATCTTGTCACACACCCCACGTCACCGGCCGCCGCTTATTCATCGGGAGGAAACACCGAGACCACCAGCAGATCACCACTGCGGGCTTGGGGTTACCGTTTGCCATCGCGATTTGCCTGGGAAACGGTTACTTCGGGCCATGACTACGCCAGAGGCTGCGGCGCCGACCATTCCGCCGTCGGATATCATCGACTGGAACATCTTCAGCCAGATCCTCATGATGGACGAGGACGACCAGGAGCGGGACTTTAGCATCTCCATTGTGCGCAGCTACCTCGAGCAGGCCGAGAACACGTTCCGCAAGATGGACGCCGCCCTCCAGAGCGGCGACCTCGACGCCCTCATGACGCTCGGCCACTTCCTCAAGGGCTCCTCCGCCTCGCTCGGCGTCGTCAAGGTGCAGAGCACTTGCGAGGAGATCCAGCACGCTAACACCGCTGAGGAGGCGCCGGCAGACATGATTGCCCGCGTCCGCGTCGAGTTCAATGAGGCGCACCGCTGGCTCGACGAGGTCTTCCAGGGAAAGCTATGAGCGTTCACTGTCGACTATTGTTCCGGCAGCTCGGATCATCGCATTCAGGCAGGTTTTAATCAGTATATGTGCTGGGCAGCCTCGCGCGACACTGCAGTGCAGTATAGCCTTTTGGCTCATTAAAGGAGCTTTGTAGACCGCCAAAAGTGCACGTCGCGTGCTCGCCCAAACGCAAACAGCCGCTTGCGTCAAGAATTTAGCCTTCTTTCGACTGCCTAACTTGAATATATAATTAGCTATTTAAAGCTTCACATTCTTTGTGCGGTCATTCATGCTTGTGACCCCCGTCATCAGTACGCGTGGCCCAATTGACCCTTGGCGCGTGTCCACGAAGGTTTTTATAAGTGCTAATAAATCACTTTTCTAATATAATTGTAAAGTCTCATACCAAGCTCTCCTCCGCAGACAAATTGTCCCCTTTCTCGATCCCATTTCCGGCGACGTCCATGTGGACGTCCTTTGATCCGAGCTGCAGAGCAAAGCGCGTGGTGGTGCGCCTTGTCGTGGGACTCAGCGTGTGTACGCGCCGAATCGACTGCACACCACGTCGCGACGTATTCTTCAGCACAAGCGACTGATGATTCTCAACATTGATGTTGGCAATGGCCGGACGGCTGCTCCGCGCTAGTAGATCCCGCACGGGCCGAACCCCAAACGGGTTAGTGAACAAGTGTGCGTTCATTGCTTTGGATGCAGCGAGTTCCGCTCTCAGCGATGCTTTCATTTCCTCGCTCAGCAGCTGCACCTTGATTCCTGCTTCCACAAGATCGTGGTCCACGTCTGCATCCTCGGGCGGCTCCGGCGTTTCATAAGTCCACTCAAAGTCGCAATTCTCGTCCTCATCAATGTCATAACGGACGCGCTCAGCGCATTTCCGTCCTGAAGCTACCACTTCCTCACTGCTATACAGTTCCAGCACCTCGTTCACAACGTCGCGAATCTCGATACTCTCCACGCTCTCGGCATCCGAAGTGCTGTCACCCTCATCCTCATCCTCAGAACACGTCCTAGACCCAGACGCCGTTTCACATCCAGCAAATTTATCAAGTTTGCGCTCATCTATCCACAGCGGGTGTTCCACGTCGCAAAGAACGTCCTCGACTTCCGAGTCGCTCACTAGGTCGTCATCAGAGCAACTCTCATCCGAGTCGGAGCCAGTCTCGTCCTCACCCTCCTGGCTTGACTCGTGCTTCCACTCGGGTTCAGCTATACCAGTATCTGCACTTGCAATCTCCTCGGTTTCTCGCGCAGTATTCACAGCCGCAATGAGCGCCTGCGGTAACAACGCGTATCCACATCCTAGGAAATCATTCAAATCCTGCTCGCGTTCTTGCCTTGCCACTAATTCATTCTCACGGTGGTTATTAGTGTGGTGGCTCTCTAGCGTAGTTCGCCGCCCAAAGCGCCGGTAACAAAATTCACAAGTTAGCACCTTTCGAGTCGCATGTTGCGTGGCGATGTGCACTGCTAGCTCAGAGCCAGTCCGAAACCCAAGAACACTGTGGAGGCAGCCTGGGAACATACACCTCGGAACATCTTGCGCATTTTCATTTCCTGGATTAGTGGGGGCATTGAACATGAGCTGCCACATGTTTATCTCATTTGATCTTTTGAGTGACATCTGTCGTCTTTTCATTTTCGCGAACATGATAGACAATTGTTTACAGTGTTGAAAGGAGCTGATAATCTTGGCAAGAAGTTGTAAACATTCTTCCCTTCCCTCCCGCGGTTCCGTTTCAGTTTGAGTTGTGGCCCCCTTCCGGGTTTGTTTCGCATTTTTCAGCGTGTCGGACAACTGAGCATCTTGCGGAGGCGAAGAAGGGTCTGTGGCAGAGAGCCCTTGCAAAACAGCCGAAAGGTCTTGTGAATAATCCAGTGCATGTTGTGGCTGCATTGGCGAATTGTAGCTGGTTTCAGACGACAGAAGATAAGGCGCATAAGAAGTTGTCGTAACAAACTCACCGTGGAGGGAGTTCTCGACGAGTATATGCACATTGCCCTGCTCTAGCGGTGGCTGAAACGGAACTGGTATAGGACTGGCCATATTGAACGCGCCTTGTATTAAGTGTTCTTGATTCAGAAGCTCATGTTCAGGTGGTATCTTGAGCGGCAAATTTGACCTGTTTAGTTCATGGCCACCCTGACTTTGATATTGCGGGACACCCTGTGACATGATTGGAATCGGACCCGTAGCTCCATAAAGGCTTCGTTGCATATCCATAGGCAGCATATGTTCTGGTTGTGGTGGTATCGAAAACATCTCATCCATCGCATCTATCTCATGTTTTATGCTGGACGAGGTGCCAAGAGCAAGAGGCCCCGTACTGAATTGTAACGGATCATATTGTGAAGTTGGAGCATACCATGGGCCACTGTCGTACTGCGTATATGCACCCATAAAGTGCTCCAAGTATGGAGCGGGCATAATGCTCTGTCCTGCATGAATGTTGCTTTGCCTATTAGAAAGACTTGTCAGAGCACTAGAGCCAGCATAATAGCCCATACCAGACGAATTGGCACCAACGTGAGAGCCATCAGGAATAATAGCCGAAGAAGTATGAGAAGCAGTAGTAGCATGAGCAACAGCAGCGATCGGATACGGCGCCGCTAGAGAATTTCCCGGAATTAAGCCTTGCTCGCTCATTCGCCGAACCACATTGTTGTAAGCATCCTTGTTGTCGAATCTGCTACTCAAAGAGGTGAGAAGTCCATGTGTCTGAGGACGAGGAGGTGACATTTCTGGTCGGTTTGCCACACCTGCCATAAAATTTGAAGCGTTTAATTGGCTGCGCGTTCCAGTACTTAGCTGTACAGGTACTCTTTGAAACTGCGAAGTGGAGGGCGATGGACTTAAGCACAGGAATTTCATATAGAGTGACGAGTCTGGGGTTCTAGCTGACAGCAGACTGGCGCCTCGTTTGAGAGAAGAAGAACCATTACCCAGCAGACTCATATCCAGAGCAGGCGGCCTAAACTCCGTCACTAACGTTGGCTCAGTATCTGGATGCGGTTCTGTTACTGCTGGATTCTCAGTGTCCTGCGGCAGTTCCATCGTTAGCACTGTTTCAGTGGCTTGCTGCCCTGGAGTCGGTGGAGGTTGCGGAACAGTCATTTCTTTGGTTGCTAGATCATCTGCAGGTACAGGGATATCGGAAAGGTCGTTGTTGCTGTCGTTAGGGCTGTAATAATTGTCAAAAGCCTCTACAGATTCGATGTTGTCGGAAAAACCCGGCGAATAATCGCTTGATCCCTCGGCATTATCAAAATTAGCCGGTGTGAGCGGTTCGAACCACTCAGTCGAGGACTCTGGAAGGGCTTGTGATGTGATGAGAGAAGGTGGATCCAGCGATACATCGGCGAACGCACCAAGCTCAAACTGCTCCGCCAAAGGACTGCTTCCGAAATCGAAGAGGCTATCAGAATCAGGGAGCGTCTCATCAGCCACTACACTGGATTCATCTTCGGCGCCGGTTTCCACCTCTTCTTCGGCAGGCTGCGATGGCGATGGCGATGGAGATGGCGATGGAGATGGCGATGGCGATGGTTCAGAGTTGATAGACAAGTCTGCATTCTTCCTCCTGGCCATACGCGCACGGATGTTTTCATTTGTAGGCCTGCCGCGGCCACGGGGACGGCGGCCCCTTGGCATGGCCGGCTGAGTAGCAGCACCTTTGTGCCTAGAGTTCGTCCTAGGCTTTCGCTGCTGGGTCTTCGTTTGCTTCTCCATATCCATGATTTCCTGCAGATCTTTGAGGAAGGTTGACGAGGAGGTGAGATACTGAAAGTGGAGATCTTGGTTAGCTCCTGATCCATCTTCAGCTCCAACTGACTCCTCCCGTTTCTCATTGACCTGCTTTGGTGGCTTGGCCGCTTCATTTTTATTTCTCATGGATACAGCTGGAGTACGCTTTGAAGTGCTAGGCTTTGCTGGTGGTGTCGGTATTGTTGCGTTGCTTTCACGCGGCACAGATACAGGGCCATTGGGTGTAGAGCTGGTCAGGTTTCGAGGGTCGTATCCCTGTTGAACAAGCTCTAGTTTTCCAATGCGAGGCTTACGGCGCTCCCGTTCCCTCGGTATCACGGTTGAGTGCAGCCGTCCATTAGTATACTCGGTGTGGACAAATGTGAGGCCCTGGGGCTGCGCCGAGTTTCCATTTCGCTGCATGCGGACTCAACGGTTTTGAACTATCTGATGCGCAGAGTGGCGGATATGCGAAGCGCATTTATATACTCCCCTGGCGCCGATCCCGCGGGTCCTGCAGGGTGCCGGCGTAACCCGCGAAACGAGAACGGGTACTCTGCTGGTGCACACGATAGGGACTCGGCTGTACATATCTTCTAATTAAAATGCAGCAGCTGCATGTAAAGTTAGCGTCTCTATGCAGGGATGTGATTAGTACATGCGTCTCTCCTGGGCCTCGGAGAACCGCTCAGTGGGCCAATTGCCGAGAAAACGTGAGTATGCTGAGCTCTGGTTTAGTAGTTTTACAATTTCTCAGTGCCAATGTTGCGATCCACTTTGTGCTTTATTTCGACTAGAGCCGCAGCTCACCACGTTGTCCAGCATTCTCGGCAAGCACCCCTGTAAGCTCATTTTACAGGGGTGTGTGCGCCATATCGTCATTGCTTGCTGACGACCATACTTCCGAATCTGGGAAGGACAGGGTAGCGGTTCTGTTCCACCATGCAAGGAATCCAAACAGCCGCGCGAGCCCACCTACCCTTGTACCAGAACCTGGTATCAGGGCTGGCCGGCCCAGGATCGTTAGTTTGCTCCATCTGACTGTTTCACATCGGTTCTAAGGCCTCAGTAGTTTAGGCCGGCTCTGCTTGGACAGTTTTTTTTTAGCGCCCATATGTGGAGTAGTATGTATGCGGGCGATGACAAGTTGTGCATGCACCTCGAGGCCGTCAGCACAGCAGGCTGCGTAACCCTAACATCCTAACAGGGCTTGGGCTTTTATCAAAGCCTCTATGAATTCACATGCAGACACGCATACCGTGGGCGGAAAACGACGGAGCTCTCAAGGAGGACCTCTATAATGGGCTAGCCTTTACTGTAAGCCTCTAGGTACATATTATCGGCGTAAATTGCCGCATCGCGCTGGAACGGGGCTCGGTGAGGACGGTAGCCATGACTCTGCCCCCACGGCACCTTTCGCCACCTCACGTGCGCGTCAGCTTAGATCTGGCCAGAAATCATACATGATTATGCAGTGATGCAGAGCCCCCCTGACTCAAATTCTCGGATGACTCGCATACATGGAACAGATGAGTAGAGTACATCGATGATCATAGTCGAGAGTGTACTACGATCCTATTTCGCAAAATGATAGGCCCTCTCTGTCCTTTCATTCAGGCAAGCAATTAGCCCGGGAACACGTCGCTCTGAGCTACAACTCTGATCTCGGGCGGATCTCGGAGGTCCGATACCCTGCAGATCACGATCGACGGCGATCCCGCACAGGGTTGCGTATAGTCAACTCATCTTATACGACACAGGCTGCAAATACGCACTACACACCTGCCTCAAGAACGAGGGGAGAAGCCCAAAATACACCTAATGCATCACTAACAATTCTCCGCTGCGTAAAGCATGTTAACCTCCAACTACTCTATGCAGAAAGTAAACCGTTAAGAGACGATGGCTATCCATGATCGGCAGCGCCTTGGCGAACACCGTCACGTAAGGCATGCATATTCGTTACAGGTAGGGCAGCACTTATCGACAATCAGTCGTACACATCCGGTGACCTTGAGCAGTAAATCACATCGAAAAGGCCACACCCCTGGTTCTGCTGCACCTGCACCCCGCGGATCAACGCCGCATATTGTTGACGCAGCATTGTCAGGCTGTGGCACATATTTGAAACACGGCATATGACCTGTATGTCACTCCATAAGGCCGTTGTAGGCGTCTTAGCGTGCAGCCGATTCCCGAAAATCCCTCAGCTCGCCTACAACAATATTTTTTAGACCCAAAACCTGGACATACCTGGCCAGCCAATAGCTCTTTCTTGCTTCCTCGGCTTTACAAATAAGTTGGAAACGCACAGCAAGCTACACATTGAATTAATGATCTAAATTTGCCCTTTGTCGATTGGTTCCATGCTACCCAGTCGTCGAACCGCCGAGTTGCTGCACGCAATTTCGGCCGCAGACTCTCTGAAATATCTCCCTTCCGGTCTTCATATAATGAAACTATCCTAAATACATTTTTTTGAGGCCCGCTTTGAGCCATTCGTCTGCGAAGAGAAAGATGATGACCTTCCTTGGACGAAGGCCCCCCCCGCCAGACACCCCCAGACACAGGACCCTTGCCCACCGTCCATTCGACGCGACGAGTCTAATTCTTAGCGGACGACGACGGCCATGCCGTTCTCGGCCATAAACACGTATGAGGAGGAGGTCCGGCAGCGCAATGAGCGGCATACGCTGGAACTCCAACTCGAGCAGGCCATGGTTGTGTACCAGCGTGCGCTTGAAGACCAGCGTTTAGAAAAGTGGGACGACGCGCACGCGAGCTACGAAAAGCTGTTTGCCTTTGATGTTATGCAAACAAAGCGCGCGACGAAGCGCGCGTTAGATACAGCCGATCCAGACGCAGCGAATGGTTCCGAAGGTGCCGCAGCGCCAACCAGGAATGCCAAAAGCCTTCAACTCGGGCCGGCGTTGCGATTGCGAGCTATGGCGCTGAAAAACTACGCTATTTTGCTGGTTTCCCCGCCAGATCCACCCAATGATGATATTGAGCGTGGCTTGGCCTACCTTGGCGAAGCTTTGGAGATCGTCGGCACGGACGACAAAGAAAAGCTCGTTATTGGCACTCTTGTCCAGCTTTTATGGGCTCTGGGTCATCGCCGCGGGGCCCGCTTGGGCCTCGAAATGATAGTCCAGAATGATGACGGTGGTCCGCTCGAACCATTAGAGGTTTGGGTGAACGACCGAAAAAAGGCTTCTTTGCTTTTGAGCCCGCACAACTTACGCTGGCTCGAAGCACTGGATTTCGTCGTCAAGGGCGATGCGCAAAACGCTGTGAGCGAGCCCACAATACTTACACGATTTGGGGCCCTTGCAAAATCCCTGAAATCCTCAGAGCCCTTTGAAAAGGAGCTTGAGCAAGAATCGAAGATAGTCATTTCGTTGCCCACGCAGACGTGGGCGGGCCTTATATCGGCGGTCAATGATGCAGTCGCTCAATCATCGCGTAGAGTGAAACGCAAAGGTGCGAAGGACCCATACATGTGGTCGGTTCGTGACCTTTGGTCCGTGAAGTTCACTGGCATCTTGCTCAATCGTGAACAACGCACGCCAGCTCCGACTACCGAGTCAGAGGTAGCAGTGACGGAAGCGCCTAGTGAAGAACGTCAAAAAACTCCGGAAAGGATGACCCCCGAAGTGCAGTCGATCATGTCCAATGCTGCAACACCCGTCCCGTCCTCGCCAGCTGAGCACCAAGCATCACCAGCGAAGAGAAGACGTACTGAACGTGTTACGCGATCAGCATCTCTAGCCCTTCCGGCAGACTTTGGACTGGTCGACACTAACTTTGCCGCTCAGTTCAATGGGTTCCTGTCGTTGGCCACCGCGAATTGCGATGAGTTCATGTCACCGGCATATCTCTTCTTTGAACCAGCTCAAGGGGTACCACCACAGCTTGTAGCAGCAGCTGAGCTCAAGGATTTGCTCACAACGTGGGACTCGCGTGAATCGGCAGTTTTTCTTGCAGAGTCAACCAGTCTAAAACCGCAGAAGGGTGGTATTATGACTACCCTTCGAAAAGATAGTGGGGTTGCCATTGATGGTGCTGAAGACTCTCCTGAAGAAGAGTTCGATGCCAACGATGATACAGGGGAGTTGGAGTCGCGGGCTGTGGACCGGTTCGTGGCAACATATGACGGGTGCCACATTCAGCAGATCCGCCTTGAGCTTGCCTCTACGCTATTGAACAAGCTCTCGATTGGCGGATACTCACGGAGCTTTGCAAAGCTTGTCTTCGGTTTCATCGATCCAATCGAGTCATTGTTATGGTCGCGTCGCAGTTTCCTTAACCCAGAGCAGTCACTGGCCATTTTTGGGCTCTATGCAGACCAGTGGCTCCAGACACGGACCAGTGAGAATGAAGTTAAGCTGACTCGCTGGCAGGCAGTCTCGGGCACATTTGGAGGTCTCGCCCAGGTGTGGATCCTTGCATTCGTTAGCCAAGAGTCGTCTGATGCAACCCCCGAATCATCTATTGCTATTTTTGAAGACATTTTGAAAACTGATTTCGCCGATCAGCCGTTCCGCTTTTCTCACTTGGCGCATATCCCTGGCTTGACTCGAGCCGACGCGCACATGCAAATTTCGAAATTCAAGGCGGCAGCCGCCTTTGAGCGCGTGATGACTCCTGCTGGCCCAGATTCTTCACACGAGGAGGAAGACATCAAACTTCTGGAAGCTATGCTCATGCCTCAGACCCATCCGAAACCAGAACAAAGCTCAGATATGGAATTTGAGGCTATCCAACAATTCTTGCATTTTGCACAACCGCAATTCAAGATGGGATTGTGGTACATCTTGCTAGAGAAATACGAGTTCAGCGGTGATGCACAGAAATGCTTGACTGGCCTCACGCGAATATTCGTAGAGGCAATGTCGGCGATTGAGCGAGGTGAGCCACTTTTGCAAACTTTGAGCGTTGCTCATGATGTTGGAAAGAGGCTTATGCCACTGCTAGAGCGATCAAGCTCTGTACTTGACACGGGTTGTTCTTTAAGTGAGGCAAATGACGTCTTGAAAAATATCATGAAATTGTTACAGATGCTTCAGCTGTTTATGCTTTATGATGATGCAGTGAACTCGAATTTGCTTCAGAAACCAGTTACACCAACTTGGTTTAGTGTGCAGGCGAAATTTCGCGAGCTTGTGGCTCTGTGGTGGTCCATCTTTTATATTTACTGGCTTCGGTCTGTTCCTGACGAGATCAAACAGAATACTGAGACGGTCAACGATATCTTGTCAATCATCCACGAGCGTCTCGGCAATCTGGGCTACTGTGGAATCGCTGGTGGGTGCCTTCTTAGACTACACTGCTCCGAAATCATTAGGCTTGATTGGGACGGCAGTGCCCTGGATCTCACTCAATGTCTAAGATGTCGGTATGGACTGACTCTAACCCTCTATGGAGAGGGGTCCAATCATCACACGGTGCCACAGGCTCTAGAGTACGCCGATGCCCGTTCGATGTTGCCATATATCATGCGCATGGTGCTTTCTCGCCGCAATTTCAATCAAGTTGTGATGCGAACCGACACAAGAGCGGTGTTGGATGAGTTTGGTGGTGTGATTGGCCCACAATGGCGCGAAAAATATCAAAACAAGAGAAAAGTTCTCGAGAGTTATCTGGCATCAGACTTTACACCCAGTTTGTTGCGTAAAACATGGCGAGGGGTTGGAAGCGATAACCCTGTCCCAGCCAGCGAGGATACATTCCACGGCTTGTGGTTTGTTCAAGCCCATATTCTTTTGAATCAGTATCGAATGCGACGCCGACAAACATACTCGGCATCTTCAGTGCGGGTTGACAACCTCGAAGCAGCTGCAAATCTATTTCTGGATGATTTGGCCGCCACTCCATCGCGATTCGAATCATGGGCTGGTCTTGCGCAGACGTTTTCCTACCTTTGTGAGGACACTTTGACATTTGGCGCCGAAATAGTCACTCCGGTTGACGCTGCTGCCTACTGCCGTCAAGGGCTCTTAGCTGCTGCGCAAGCCATCACAATCAAGCTACGTGGAGAATCAGCAAATGCTCTACAGCTCGAAATCTCCGAGACCATGAGTGCTAGCATCTGGGGTCTTATAGGAAACTTGCTGATGCTGGGCGTCATTGCTCCCCTTTCTCTAGCGCCGTTTGCATCTCACAAGGCACCGCGGCCGTTTTTAGTGGAAGTCTCCGAGGCAGACAAGTTTCGTATTGCTATACAACCACAGCCTCAAGTTAGTGCCCAGTCTGCGCTGGCTGTAGCCGCCAAGTGCCTTGGCGTTCCGGTGGATCCGCAGACAGACTGGATCAACGCAATAACTCAAGCTCGTGCCGCCAAACAAGCGGGCGAGGCGCCATTGAAAGTCATCGAATATGCAGAGCGGGCGCTTGAGCTTCAACCGACGTCCTTCTTGGATGCGGAATGTGTCATGGTAGAGCTTTTGTGGTTCTACTATCGAGACAATAGAATTCCCGAAGATGTGACCCGCAAGCATATCACAGAACTTGAGCTTGGCATTGACTTATCACGCCCAGTTCACGAGCTGTTCGAGCTATCACTTAGAAAGCTTTTGGAAAAAGACAAATGGCTTCACAGGCCGCGATATGTTCTGGCCAAAATATTCGATAAAGATCGAAAAGATACTGTTAGGGCTCAAGCGGAGCTCCTTCATTTGTTTTCCCTAAAGTCTCCTACGAAGCCGCTAGTCATCTGGAAAATGGAAAGCGAGCTTCCTGGTCAACATGGTGTCGATATGAACCGCTATTTACGGTACCTGGGTGATCTGATGGTAGCTAATGACGACTCTGCGGGTATTGCACTGGTCGCACGAAGATTCCGGCGCAACGCTTTAGAAATGTGGAACCATGGTCAGGCGTACGAGTACATATACACGCGCGCATGCGCGCTCACTCGCAAATTGTTAGGCTTCGATGCCGCTCAGGAAGCTAAGGCTAGTGACAAACTCATGGCTGATGTTGTTGCTGCCGGCACTGAAAAGTTCGAAGCTAGCACTAAAGCCATGGATGTTTCTACAGGGTTCACAGAGGAAAATAAATGGGTGCAAGCGCTGTTCTATGCCACTGAGCTGCGTCGTTTGAGCAATGGTATCAGTTCTGGAGCCATGGCTGATGACATTGTGGTAACAGTATTCCTGTCAATGCTTAAGAGATTTAACCTGGAGCATCCGATGGCCTCTACACAGCCGGCAACGACGACAAGCACTGGGCCACTTGCTGAGCCGCAGGCCACGACTGATGGAGTTGCCTCGCCTCGTCTTGCTGCAACAAAACCAGCATCGAAGAGGAAGCTGGTGCGGAAGGATGTTATAAACGCAGCGCTTCAGCTCTTGAAACCTCTGCAGGCCAAGCTCAGCAAGATGGATGAAATTGTCATACCGCAAGGCCTCTCTGTCGAGAAAGCGTGAAAACCCATGAAGTTAGCCATTGTTAATTAATTAGAGAGTCGAACCGTGTAACATTGGTAAGAGGAATCATTAGAATCGTAAGATTAATTATTTAAGGAATTGTAAGAAGAAGAATATGATGAAAATGAAGAGGAAAATCATGAAAATGACCAAAAAAAGAAAAAGAAGAAAAAGAAGAAGAGTAGGAATAGCCATAACGAGCCTCAATCGTCAATTGCAGCAGCTGAACGGCTTACTCCCCATTTCTCCCTGTCACGCCCATCCTTTACTTGATTTACATTCTCAGGAAGAAGCTGTTGTGATACGCTCTGTAGCATAGATTGCTCCTTGAGCTTGTCATCAGTTGCCCGCTGTGCTGATGATTTCAGGTCATCATGGCTCTTAGTAGCGAAGTCGGATGGGTCTAAATAGCCATTGAGGAGCTGCGCCCTGAAATCAGACTGTTTGTTCTTCAGACTGACATACAGCCGTCGGAATGACCCTCGATACTGCGGAGTATGCGCTTTGTGTTTCTCGTTAAGGGCTTTCTCGATGGCAGCGGCGATACGTTGCGCTTTAGAACGTGTAGCCTTATCGTCGTTGCCACCGTTTTCTAACAGCTCGGTGAATTTATGTCTCGTAGCTTCTCTTATGCCTTCTAAATCTATAGCCGTGGCGTTAAATGAGGTGCTGTTCGCAGCGCGAGCTTGCTCCTTCTTCTTCCGGATTGTGTTCCTACTTGCCGCGTTCATAAGTGCAGTTCAATTGACACAGACAATGATGCTTGGACTTGAAACGCCGCAATAGGGCAAGATTGTTTTATAATCTTGTGTCAAGTGGCAGGATTAAACGGCACAGCGGCGGTTATACTCATGTGACCCAACCCAATGATAGTACTACGGTGCCTACTAGTAGTATGGGTGCTAGCTAAGTACTGCCACACTAGTGGGCCATTTTCATTTTTATTTAGCTGTGGGAACCCCCACAGATGAATACGAGGCATTCCGTTCCATCAGTGCCATCTAGGCACTTGAGCAGTCATAGCAAGTAAGGTAGTGATAGATCAGACAAGGAACAGGAGGTACCGCAGCTGCTATTTTTTCCTTTGTTTGGTTTTATTGCGAAGATTGAAACGCCGCGGCTATGCGCGAATTTGGTGGCAGCCGGCGTTTAACACGCCAATCATCCTCGACTATGTACTTTACCTGCAAATCTATGACGTGCACGTAACGCATGCATGCACGCATGTACCATGCACGTGATGTTACATGCATGTGCAGAAGGGCGGAGGCATATCGCACGCTGAACTTCTCTATCGTCGAGCTCTATACTTTGTTTTTGGCAACGGAATCTAGGGAGTAAGTGTATACGATCTTGGACCCGCAGTGAATAAGAGGTAGCTACGTAGAAATCGGTGGTTTAGGCCTCGAGTAGTGATAACACGTTCCCAGGCACTCGTGTGCCAACCCCAACCTCTATGCCGTCTATCCATTGACCGAGGTGATCGCCAGCGCACACACGCGAACGGACCCTTTTTTTGTGGGTCTATATAGCTTTTCACTTGGCCTCCTCTCAGCTGCGACTAGCATTGTAGCTAGCTCATCTAAAAGATCAACGCAGCCTGCGTTAGCCGACCTCGCTTCTGCTCGCGGATTAGTTATTCCGTGCACGAGATCCGCGTTAATCGTCGAATCGCTGCAGGGGCCGCTGCTGCCGCCCGGCTGGTTTTTGTCGCGATGTAGGGCTAGGGTAAATAGGTAAATATGCTCAGTGGTTTATATTTATATTTTTTCCTCGATTAACTAGGGACCACAAGAAACCTGCCCGGCTCTTGCAAAGAAAGAGAGGGAAAATGGTCGCAGCGCGTCGCCAGTGCGCGCTTGTACTTGCAACTTTTGCTAGCTTGCTCATAATATCCATTCCTTACCTGCGTCTTGAGGGCTCGCGGTATACAAAGCCATTGAAGGGCCTGCTACCGGGAAATGTGGCTCTACCAGAAAATCATATGCCATCCGAAGACCAGAAGGTTACTTACGGGCATTCTAATGTGTGGGAAACTGGCGCCGAAAACATAGAGGCCGTTGAAAAGTCGCTTGCCAGCAGAAACAGCGCCATGAAAAGCACGGCAGACGATGTATTTATCCTCCTCAAAACCGGCGCAGAGACAATGTGGAACCGCATTCCTGTGCACTTTAATACCACCATGAGGCGCTTCCCGCATATCGCTATCTACTCTGATATGGGTGCGCTGCTGAACGGCCATGTTGTGCATGACGTTCTGCAGTACCTTCCTACGTGGCTCCTTAACAGCGACTCCTTGAAAGGATATCGAGTACGGCGCGCCAGTGTAGACAACCACTGGGGCTGGGGACCAACGAAGCTCCAGATCAGCGGCGATGGCGCTGGCTGGCAAACTGACCGCTTCAAAAACATCCCGGCCTTCCTGCACGCCTGGGAAATGACGAACGGCGAACTGCCCTGGTACTTCATGATCGATGGTGATACGTACGCGCCTGTGTCTACCGTTGCAGCAGCCATCAAGGACCGCGACCCTGATGGAATCTGGTATTTGGGCCATGGAGTTGGTTGGAATCCGATCTTCGCACACGGCGGCTCGGGTATCCTGCTGAGCCGTGGAGCTCTGCGCGCCATGTTCCACGAACCTAATGACATTGAGTGGCACAAACAAATTATTGAGGATTCGTCTAAACGGGCCCAGACCGACTGCTGTGGCGACAGTGTCGTTGCATTTGAGTTCGAACGGCTAACGGGCGTCTCGAGTGATACATCTCTGGAGCTCATGCACCACGGCCTATTTCAGGGCAACTCGATTTCCTCCTTGCGGCTCCATGAAGACTCGTGGTGCTCTCCCGTAGGCACTTTCCACCACGTCAGTACCGCAGAGACGCAGATCTTGTTCAACTGGGAAAGCATGGCCATGTCACGCAAAGCCGCCAAGGGCGACTTCGGTCCGCTGCTGAATGCTGACTTCTATGAGGACTTCGTTGAACCGTTCATTGCTGAGGAACGAGACGGCTGGTACTTTGATTCGGGTCACGACGAGAACCTGGCCATTGTTTCTACTCCCTCGTCTCCCGCTGAGCTTTGGGATGGCTCTGTTAAACTCGACACCGTCGGGCAGAAGGCCGATTGCCGCCGTGGTTGCGAGCTGAATGAGGCTTGTATGGCCTGGGAGTGGCTGAAGGATATGCAGTGCCGCCTTTTCGTTGGTGAGTTTTCAATGGGCGTAGCACTGAATTCGTTCAGCCCGGCCTGGGAGCCACCAATGACCGAAGTGGCAGCCGGTCATATGTTAGAGCGTATCAATGCTGTCCACAGGAATTCGCCCTGTAGAGCAACTGAGAGTCAAACGACTGGCAATCACTCAATGACGCCAGGATGGTTCCACACTGCGCGTGAGAACAGTTTTGAAACAGAGCTCACTCGCGAGCTGGTACAGCGCCCATTGCCCATCGAGCAGGCATCGACTGTATCTTAGTGCGCTCTGTTGCGTATTGTTATTATTATTATTATTATTAGCGTAACTTCTTTATTGAATTAACGACCTCTTTTGCATAAATATGGTTTTCAAACTTTTATTGAATTGCCCCTGCATGTGTCTAATGTAACAACATGGTTCAGGTGGTGGTAGTGTTAGTACAGATCAAGCGTCACAGCATAATAATACCGGCTGGTCAAAGAGAGCTATTTTCAAAAACAACCCACGCTTAGCTGTTGCGAGCGTCCCCGCTCCATAGTCACTATACTAATCTAGCTACTTGTGGCTTTTCTTTTTTTTGCTTCATTAGCTAGTCGCTCACCCTCACGCCGCTGATGGCCCAGTTGTATGTGGGGAACCTGGCCCCCGAGGTGGACGAGCAGCTGCTATTTGAGCTCATGCTCCAACTCTCGCCGGTCGTGAGTGTGCAAATGCCAAAGAACAAGGTCACTCACAAGCACCAGGGCTATGGGTTTGCCTCTTTTTCCTCGGAGGCAGACGTGGACTACGTTTTCAATTTGCTCCAGGAAACGCAGCTAAGGCTCTATGGTCGCCAAGTGAAAGTTAACAGGGCGCAGCGCAACGCAAATTCACAGCTGAGCGACCAGATTCCTCAAAGATTGTATGTTGGCAATCTAGATCCGAGCCTTGTGACTGATGAGGCGTTACGGCGGCCGTTTAGCCGGTTTGGGCGTGTTCTGGGCATTGAAATCGCGCGGGACGCGACCGGAATACCAAAAGGATATGCATTCGTCAGTCTTCCCAGCGGAGTCCCGGCCAATGAAGCAGTGGCCCAGATGAATGGTCAGTACCTCACCAATCGTGTGTGCAAAGTCGAATTCGAGCGATCCCACTGAAGCATTATTACTACACTGCTGAACTCTTATTTATTTATTCAAAAATGAAAAAGTCAACTTGTAGCCGCCGCCGCCGCCGCCGCCCTTTTTGTGCATTAGGTGAAAAAATATATTCTAAATACTACAGATCAGAGTGCGAGCGCATGGATGCCATGCTCGGTGTATAGAGAGATTAACGCCCGCGCAACGAACAATTCTAAAGAAATAAATACTGCGGTGGTCAGTTCGTTGCTGTCTGCACCACCTTCTTCACGGCCTGCCGGCTCCCATGCATGGTGTGCCCCACTGCAGAGCCCATGAAGTTCAGGGGCTGGCTCATATACCAGATCTTCGACTTTGGCTGCTTGAACCTTACCTTCAGGTGCAGCTTCCCTACGCTCTGCCAAACCTCGTAGGGCACGCGCGCCGGAAGCTTCCGCCCATATAAGCACTGGTCGCACAGCCACATGCCGACAACAAAGCTGCTGCGGTCCAGCGTGCCGTCCCTATTCGTGTCAACCAGGTCCCAAATCTCGGCTAGTGTCTCTTCAGGGAGCCTGGATCTTCTCCACAGCCGACTCACAACATAGCCATGTACATCCTCGGCCTGTTTATCAACATCTTTTTCGATCGATGAAGCTATGCTGCGTATATCATCAAGGGCCGACCTGGACTCCAGTTCATTGTTCACTCTCCCTCTCGTTTCACTGATTACGCTCTCGGGGCTAATTTCGCGGTCAAATGATTGGTCGCCCTGGTAATCAGGCAGACCATCAGGTTCGCTCGCGCTCTTACTTCGGAACCGCTCCTGCTGCAGGCTTGCGGCGTTGATTAAATCCTGAATGCTGTCCACTTCAATCGGCTCGGCTGTGCCATTGGGATACCGGATCTGGCTCAAGCGCGACTGCGCGGCAGTATCTGGAGTCTTTGAAAGCTCAAAGGATAGTCTACTTCGAGGTCTGAGGTCGGCGCTCGCAGAATCTGTATAATTCTGATTCCAGCTTGTTGGCGAAACCTGCGACTGGGAGTTCGTGCTAGCTGCTGTTTTTACACTCTCCTGATCGCTGCTATTGTCCTTCTTATACAGCTGCGGGAAGCGCCGCGACACCGCAGCGTGCCACATTCCCTCGAATTCCGGATTCAGAAACAGAAACGGCAGATGCGTGCAGCGGTTCGCTGCCCATAGCTTTTCATACCGCTTGCGCTCGGTTTCACTGAGATAGTAAAGGCCCTGGTGATTCTTCCACGGCTTGTCCTCATTGAACCGTTTGTTTCTCATCGTACGTCCTCTTAGCGTGTGTAACATAGGCTCCTGCCGTGAGACTGGTGGTTGGCCCGCGAGTCCCAGAGGCATGTACGTAGCCGAGGGCCCCGGCGAGGGCGGCTGCTGTTTTTCCATCAGAGCAGGCTCCGAGATACCAGCCTTGGCGGCGGCCACTAGAGACTTTTCCTTGTCCTGCTGCTTGGGCTTGGCTCCGCCTCGCTGGCGATTAAGAATACTTTGCGTCCACGTTTTCCACCTAGAAGACTCCGGACTTTTAGGCGTCGTAGGCGACGATGTGAGTGCAGACGTGGGCGCAGAGGCAGACTGCGGCTGGCCAACGAGTGATGGTACAGAAGAGGTTGAGGCGACGTTCTCTGTTGAGTACGAAGCATGCATTGGGACCGAGCCGAAGCTATGAGTGGACGAGGACGGAGTCACCGGAGTTCCAGAGTCTTTTCCTTCCTCGCGATCAGTGATCACTTGCCACGGCTTCACAGATGAAGGGGTGGGCGGTGATTCTGGGGCAATTTGTCCCGATAAAGCACTGTCTGAGGTAGCCAGGCGTCTGAGCTGCGGTCGTCTCGACTGCTCAACGGGTGCAGACCAGTGCGACGACGGGCGATAGCGCTTCATGAGCTCGCGGCGCGACGCGGTTTGAAGAGCGTCCTGCACAGCAAGGTTCACCTGCATGTGGATTCTAGCCATTTCCGACTCAGCCTTACCACCTGCGGCCAATGCGGCGCTTAAAGCACTGGCCTTCTTCTTTTCGCGTTCGAGGTCCACACTGGGCGATTGCTGGTGAGCCTTGCGGCGGTCGAAGCTTCCCGACAAGCGCGCAGCTTGTATCTGAGCTGAGGATTTGACAGAGCTGCTGCTTTCGCCGCTGCCATCGCTGGCGACGCTCTTGAAGCTGGCGGAAGTGGCAAGGTTTCCGATGATTTTTTCGAGGTCCGTAGACTGGGTTTCGCGCGCGCGCTCGTCGGCGCTGCGGCTCTCTTCACGCTCGTTGAGCTCACGTTTGAGAGCCTGGCTAAGTGACGACACGAATTTGGACGACAGCGGCTCACGCGGGCTAACTGCAATAGGAGATGCAGCGCTTGCACGAGCAGCTGCGCTGGCCGTGATCGAGCGGTTTGGTCCTGGCGGTGCCGGGACGCCCCCAAATTGCGAGGCGGCACGATTAGGCCAGCGCAAGGACTGGGGCATTGTGCGCCGATTAGGGGCTGCTGCACCTGTTGCCGGCGATGGTGGTTTGGCCGAAGCAGCAGTAGGTGTAGATGCAGAAGATGATGCGGGAGATGATGAAGGTGCGTTAGCCCCAGCTATAGCCATATTAGAAGTGGCTGGGCCAGGAAGCTGCGGCGATGTTGGGTTGGACGTCAAGGCCTCGCTGCGCGCGCTTGTGGATGAGGTGTCGTCCGAGTGTATCGAGGAGCGCGCGCTCTTAACAGAGCCCACGGACTCGCGGCGGTGCGGGGGCTGCGTCACCTGGGCCTGTACTGCGGCGGCGCGAGATATCGACAGTTGCGAGGACCCGCGGCGTTGGACGACGGGTCTTACGTTTTTAGGTGAAGTGCCAGCCTTCCTTGCGGGTTGTTGTTGTTGTTGTTGTTGTTGTTGTTGTTGTTGCAGCTGAAGCTGCGTTGTCGATGCCGATGGCGACTGCTGCGACTGCTGCGACTGCTGCGCTTGTTGACTCTGCTGAGTCGGTTGCGCTGCGTTAGTTGGTCTCGTCGGCTGAGTTTGCAAAGCCTGCTGGGCCTGTTGAGCCTGCAAAGCACCTCTTCGCTGGGCATTAGCCTGGGCCTGGGCCTGGGCGCTCTGCGGAGCTCTATTTGCTGATTGTGCCGCCTCTAATGACCCTGAGCGAGACCGCGCAGGAGATTGCGATGATGATCTAGAGCTGTGCGGTGAGGCCGAGCGCCGCGATACAGAAGAAGGTCTTCTTGGTTCTGGTGCCGGTGCCGGTGCCGGTGCCGGCGGCGGAGGCGCAGGTCTTATGTTCGCGGCTGCGGCCGCGGCTGCGCGCATTGTCGTGGCGCTGCCGGCGAGCCGCTGCTGCGACGCTGCATCGATCTCCTTGCGGCGCTCCTCCTGCTGGCGCCATGTGCGCGGAGGCATCATCTGCTGCTTGTAGCGCGCGCGCATGATCTGCTGCGGAGACTGGGCAGCTGGCCGCCGTGGCGCGCCATTGGCTGCGCTGAGAGGCGGCGACGGCCGGCGCCGCGAAGGATCGCTCGACGTCTGCTGGCTCTTCGCAGCCGAGTCGCTCTGGGGCTCGACGGCGGGGCGAGTCGCGGCGGTGCCGTTACGACCAGGGTCCCGAGCGGGCGGTGGCATTGTGCTAAAAGCGCCGGGTCGCGAGAATGGGAAATTGGTGCGGAACGGGTAGTCCTTGTGCCAAAACCTTGAATCTCAGTCACTTGCACGCGCCGCCTGGAGTGCCTACCGGGTTGGAATCAGCCTCAAGCAGTCACCTGGAGAGAGGTGGAGGGTCTCAGACGGGTTTTTGGCCTAACCCTGATTAAGCACGGCGTACTAATCAGTGACAAACTGGGCAGGCAAAACGGTTATGCAGCGTAGCAATAGGCCGGTGTGAATAATAATAGCGTGGGTCCGGGGAGCTGGCGCCGAGGCGCAGGGTGTCTGCGCGTGCGACGCGTCTTAGGGCCGAGATTCGCACGCGCACGCGCCGAGTAGTATAGACTATTGGATTACACTTAGACTGAACCGCTAGCAGTAGGCCCGCCCGTTGCTTCACCCTAAACAACGTTGCGCCCTGCGAGGCGATAATCAGCGCAATGGGTGCAGCGCGACTCCTGCATGGCCGACGCAGACGATGATGCTTAGGCAAGACAATGTGCTTTCTTGTGGCTAGTAGTGCCGCACCCTAACAAGTAAGCGGCCCGCTTTTAGTCAAGCATCGTTAAACTTATAAATGCAATTGGACGCGGCAACGCGGCAACGCGTCACACATGCCCAATATAGTGCTTGGCAAGTAGATCACCACCAGGTGCGCTCAGGCACCGCAAACCGCCGATTCGGTGCGAGATCAGTTGTATATATGAATTTAAAAAGCGGCCTAGCACTTGTAATGTATATTTTTCACGTCCTTTCCGTGTGTAGATGTATTGAGAGGCGCACTAGAGTGCACCGATCCCAATGCAAGAGCAACACTTTGCCTAGACATATATGCTAAATGCGTCGATTTGAGTCGATCACGCTTGTCCGTGAGTCGCTTCGTTGTTAATTCGCTGTTATTACTGGATATAATTACGATGGCAGCTTGATGGCAGCCCGATGGCAGCCCGATGGCAGCCCGATGGCAACAATAGTGATCTTTGAATTAAGGAGGTCACCGTTCAAAACAGATCGATGCCTTCATGAATGATCGGATGCGTATTTCACAACGTTTACATACACAGCTAATTCAAGAAGTATCTCGACGCAGCGGACTTCGCGTGCGCGCGCCGCGGCGGCGGTTCGGCAAAATTTACGGCCAGTCCGTAGACAGTTGCGGGTAGACAGTTGCGGGCAGCCTCAGTACATTAGTTATCGTCTATAGAAAAGCCAGAGCCACGGACGTGACGGCCGAGAGGCCCAGCACAATGTAACCCGTCTTGTAGACACCCTTCAGCGTGAGCTCGCGGCCGGTGTCCCAGATGAGGTGCCTGATGCCGTTCCAGGAGTGGAACATGAACGGGAATGCAATCGCGGCCTTTGTCGCTATCTTCAGCGCCAGCGGCGCCGCGCCCCAGGACGCGGCGAGGCCCGCAAATGTGAAGGGGAGGCCGACGTATGGCAGCACGGCGTACGCGCACAGCGCGCCGTAGAACGGGAACGCAAGGGCAATGCCCGTGATGCGGTGCAGGCCCGAGAGGTACCAGGTAAGCTGGGGCTGGTAGATCTCGAGGTGCGGGCTCATAGGCCGGTTCTTGCGCTGCTCAATAAGGATCGTCTGCTCGTCGCGGTCCGTGATGCGGTCCGTCGCCACAAACCGGCGCGGAACGGCCACGCCGGCGCGCAGCGCCGGGAACATGAGCGACGACGCGCGGGGAGCCCGCAGCAGGCCAGGAGAGAGCACGCGACGCAGCATTTTTACGTGGGGGTTAAACTCAAGGCCAAGTCAAGTCTTTGTGGGGTCAGGTTCAGGGAGCGCTGCCGTCAGCCAATTCAGGCGCCTGCGATTGGGCTTTTCCTCCCGCGCCGGGTCACGCGCCCCGGCCGTATCGCGGCGTCTGCGCCGGAGTTCGCTTTTAGCGCTGCCCGCTATTGAGTATGTGCCCGTATGCCGTCGCAAATTTCAGCGCTTCCGGGCCAGGGCCACAAAAAACCGCCCTACTAAATCGCCGTTGGTTTAAACCGCTGAATTCGGTGTGCGCAGAATGCTTCGGCTCGGCGTGCCGCGACGCGCGTTCTTGAGCGCCGGCGCACGGCGTTTCGTGCGCGCCCACTCCAGCATTCATAACAAGTACGCGGAAAAGCTAGCCGAGAAGGCGCGGCAGCAGGGCCTAACCGTCGAGAAGCTGCTTGAGCAGTCGAAGGGCCAGGCCGAGGCCGTGCGCAAGGCCGATGTGGCCGACCTTGTGAAGCAGGCCGAGCTGTTCAGGAAGCCGCGGCCCGCTTCAGATGGCGCTGGCGCTGCTGGCGCTGCTGGCGCTCCCGGTGCGGACTCTACTGATGGCAGCGCGGCAGCGGCACAGGCCGCTTCAATGGCCGCCGCCGTGAACGCGAAGCCCAAAATCATGGATCTTGACACGTATATCGACGTCGAGAAGCTGCGAAACCACGACAAGAAGGAGATCGAGATGCTGTGGAAGGCGAGATTCGTGGGCAAGAGCAACGAGATCTGCGGCGCTATGGAGGCCGACACGTTCTCGCGTTTGTACATTGCGGCGCGCAAGATGCCGACGTTTGTGCTGCCGCTGCCCCACAAGACGCACGGCGTCGAGCTGCACTACGTGCAGTGGTCGTTTGTGGCCAGCCATACCATTCACTGCCTGTTCACGTCGTTGGCCGAGTACAAGCTGCACAATGAGTACGCACACCCGCACACGACCTTCATGATGCATACGGACCTGGCCGCAGACAAGGGCGTTGTGCTCACAAACACGGTGGTGCAGAACAATGAGGTGCCTCTCGACTCGGCCGTGTTCCTTACGCTGAATCTGCAGCGCTTCTACACGGCGGACCCCGACAGCAAGCACGGCGCCGAAAAGCTGTTGCTGCTTAAACAGTTCAATTCGGGCGACACGGGCTTCACGGCTGAGCGCCTCATTGAGGCCACAGAGACGCTGGATTGACTTCTTTTTTTTGTTGTTTTTGAACAATTGTACAACTACATTGCCTATTCTCTTACATTGAGTCATTGCCCTACATCTTGAGGCTGTTTGCTGCTGTTTGCCGCTGTTTGCATGCGCGGGCTTAATTCGTGCTGCGAGACAATGGCTGTGCCTACTACCTATACCTATGCTGCTCGCTCCTGAACTGAGCGCATTCTGCTATAGACGCGACTTTTACATATATAGATCTACATAACCCGTAACCGTGGTTAGAACCGTGCGGCATCTGCTGCCGGTCCCGAACTGGAAACACCATTTCTCGTACTTTCCACCCGCGTAGGCCGCCGGATAATTAACTTCCTGAACGAGCGGTTCGCGGGGCACGTGGCTCGCTCGGTTCATGCATTAAGGCCAGGGTGGTTACACGTCCTCGCCCTAAGGCTCTGGTGTTTCGACGAGCGGGACCACAATATATGAGGCTGCTTTTTGTGCTGCTGCCGCTGCTGGCCGGCGTGCTGGGTGCACGAGAGAAGGACGAGCTTGGTGCTGCGCACTTTTTCAAGCGCGCGTCCGAGCAGCTCGCGCAGGGCCACGATGCCCAGGCGCTCGGCGACTTACGGCGCACCCTCGCCATCGACGCCACGTTTCAGCCCGCGCAGTACCACCTTGCTGCCACGTACTTGCGGCTAGGCCACGCAGACAAGGCGCTCGAGGCCTGCCGCACTTGCCAGCACCCGCGGTGCCCCGAAGTCGCGGCAAAGGCCGCCGAGTACAAGGCGCTGTCCGAGGAGGACGCGCCTGAAGACGACTGTTCGTTGCTTGGCGCGCTTGTGTCGCTGGCGCCAAAGTCTGTGGATGCGCTGAAGCGCCGCGCGGCCTGCTACTTCGCGCGCGGCTCGGCCATCGAGGCACTAGCCGACTTAACCCTGGTCGTGCAGGTCGACCCCAGTGACAGCCAGACGGCCGCACAGGCCGCCGTCGGCACGTTCGTGCTGCTGGATCAGCAGGCCCAGGCCATGCAGATGCTGCGCCGCTGCGTCTCGTACGACGACGAGGCCGTTGTGTGCAAAACCGCCTCGAAGCAGCTGCGCGCTTTGCAGAAGCAGGTCTCGCAGCCGCCTCTCAAGGTACACATTCGCGATGTGACCAAAACCGCACACAAACTGCTGGATGAGTACTCAATTGCTCGCGAGGAGGGCCGCGACGGCACGTTAGTGGAGTCGCTGCGCCGCGAGCGCTGTCACGGCCTCGCCCTGCGCTCGCAATGGGACCGCGCGGCAAAGGTCTGCGCCCAGGTGCGCGATATCGAGGAGCACTACGCGCCGGCCATGCTGGTGCAGGCCCATCTCGAGCGCCAGAGCGGCAGCGCTCATGAAGCGCTGAACCTCGTGTCGGCGATCTTGCGCGACCAGCCCGACTCCGACGTGGCGCGCCTCGCCAGCGAGCTCCATGACGAGATCATCATCGAGCAGCAGCAGCAACGCATGCGCGGCCCGCAGCAGCAGCCCACAAAGGACCTCTACGCCGTGCTCGGGGTCGAGCCCTCCGCCGACAAGCGCGAAATCCGCCGCGCGTACCGCCAGCTCAGCAAGCAGTACCACCCAGATAAGTACAAGGGCACCGAGCTCTCGGAGGACGAGGTCATGGCCAAGATGCAGGAGCTGAACGAGGCATATGAGGTGTTGAGTAACGACGATCAGCGCCAAGAGTACGACGCGCAGCGCAGCGGCGGCGGCGGCGGTGGCGGCGGCTTTGGCGCAGGGCCAGGAGCAGGGCCCGGGCCTGGGTTTAACGACGAGATCCTGCGCCGCTTCTTCGGCGGAAACTTCCACTTCTAACCCTGCTATGCACCCAGAACCACCCCACTTGCATCTGCTCTCGCCGCACCTGTACATACTGCAGCACCCATAGCTCCTACCCAGCTAAGATCACGGCCGAGTGACGAGTTGAATTGCCACTGTCGGCACTCAAAAATGACCTGTTCGTTATTGCTGCCTCTTGCGCATCCCCACAAACCAAACCTCACACAATACGCGTACGATTCGTGCGCGTCAACAGAGAGCGGAGGGAGGAGTTACAATGCGTCGAGCGCAGCAAACTATTTTCCCTTTTTTTATTACTTTTTTATTCCCTGAATAGGAAACTCCGTTTTGGCTAGAAAAAAAAATATGTAGTTATAAATATATAGATGCTAAAAAAAATGCGGCGGCCGTTTCTGTATTTAGAACGAGTCGAGGGTCAGGCTTTCAGCAATGGCGCTCCCGTCAACCACGCGCTTGAAGTCGGCGAAACTGAGCGCACCTTTATCGGACGAGTCGGCCTCGATGATTGTCTTGTCCACGATCTGCTGCAGTTGTGCGTTTTGGAGGTTGTCGCCGACCATCATCTTCAGCACGATGAACAGCTCTCCGTTCGACAGGTAGCCGTCGCCGTCGATGTCGAACACGTTGAATGCGAACTTTAGCTTCTCGTCCCGTTTGCCGCGCGACGAGAAGATCGACAGCGAGCTGATGAACTCGCCGAAGTCGACGTTGCCGTTGCCGTCTGCGTCGAAGAGCTCGACGAGCCGCGCCGCCAATGGGTTGCTCTGGATCGCGGGAATCGCCAGAAACTCCTCCTTTTCAATCGTTCCGCTCGAATCCGTGTCGAGCTTCATGAACCGCGTCAGCAGCCGGTGCAGCTCGTCATGGTCGAAGTTTGAGCTCTCGATAAGGATTTCCGGAATCGCCTCCCTACCGGCCTCGTCGTGTGCCATATATGCCCCTGGTTATAAGCCGTGTGAGCTGGTTTCAAGGTGTAACGAACGGCCTTGGTGCAGTAACACAAGAACGATGTGAGATAAGTGTCCGCCGATGCGCTCTTCGCCACGTGACACCCCCTATCGGTGATCTATCCCACCGCAATACGGCTATTCTCCACGGACAAGCGCATCGCTACCAATCCGTAACGATGTATTTCAACGCAGTTTCGGCGTGCGTTCGTAAATGTCTTGCACTACTCCAGTATTTTTTGTAGCAAACCCATTCCCGTGTATGAAGGATGGAATGGATTGCCAGACGAAAAATAATGAACAGCCAATGCATGAGCGCCAATTTGATAGGTTTGGAGTAGTGGTAACCATGTAGTTTGTTTTCTTTTTTTCTTCTTTTTTGAGGCAGCTGGGTTCGCGCTCTTAGAGCTCATGTCGTTATGGTCAGTAAAGTGTAGTTCACACCTTCGTGTATATAGAACCAATTCATGGCTAATAAAGGCGATTCAAGACTGACTTTCACCCGCCTCAGCGCGGTCAATAGCTCCTTCAGGCTCGTTGTCTACAGAATTGGTTGCATTGAAAGACTCGGACTCTGCGATTGCCTCGCGCTGGCCGCGCTCAAAATCGACATTCGAGAACACATACGCGGCAAGCATCATCATGCCCAACAGAAAGTAGAATGTGTAGCGAATGTTGTGAGTACGGTCCGTTATAAGGCCCGTGATTGTTGGCCCCAGCACGGACGAGCCCTTGTCGGTGACGGAATAGAGGGCGAAGAACATCGCCTCGTGGCCCTCGGGAATGAGAATCGCAAACAACGAGCGGGTTGCTGCATTGAGCGCGCCCAATGCAAGTCCATACCATGCAGCCAGCACGTAGATCTCCCACACGTGCTTCAGCCCGAGCCAGGGCTGGAAGAAGCCGAGCACGCCGTAGGCAGGGATCGCCATCGCAAACAGCGAGATCGAGACCAGCGATTGCTTCTGGTTGCGGCGCTGGCTGAACACGAGCGAGCCAGCAATGGCGAAAAACACGGTGACGAGCCCAATGAGGGCCAGCGCCGGTGTCGCCATGCCCAGGTTTGCGCGCGCAAATAGCACGGCCGTGCTGTTGATGGTCGTTATGGCGTCGCTGAGCAGAAACCAGCCGAGCAAAAACGTGCATATATCTCTAAGCTCGCGCGCGCGCAGTATAGTCGACCACAGCTGCGACCACCCATAGGCAATCTGCATGCCCAACGCCGGCTTGTCGGCCTCAGTCAGCTCCTCCTCGTCTTCGGGGTCCGCCGGCTTCAAATAAGCCACGACGGGGGCTTGCCACACGAGCCACCACCAGCCGATCACGACAATGACCACTTGCAAGCGCTGAGTCGATGTATCGTGGCCGGACCGTAAGGCACCAACGAACAAATACAGCATTGTGCACAGTTGCACTAAGAGTGCTGCTGTGTAGCCGAGAGCAGCGCCCTTTCCCGATACGCGCGCGCTCACGCGTGCTGCCTCTACAGTGTTGACTTCCTCTACTGGCGGCGGACGGAACGCGCCCTGGAAGCGGTCTGCAGCCGTCTTGCGCAGCCGTGCTAATCGCCGGCTCTCAGCGGCCACAATGCGGGGTAGAAAGGCGTTGCCGCACACACTCACAGCGCCGAAACTCGCATTCCCCATCACGGCCAGGGCCGCCGCAAGGTAGTACTGGTGTTTGCCCGCGTACCCGAGGGCAATCGTGCAGAGCGCGCCTAATACTGCGAATCCCACGAGCAAAAGCTTGCGGTGCGCGCCACGGTCAGCCAGGCCGCTGATCGACACGACTAACACCGTCTGCACCAAAACACTTAGCGAAAACGTGTAGAGCGGGAGACTTGACGTGTCGATCCACGTCCAGCCCAGCCGCAAAACGCATCGCTCGGGCGCAATTGGCACCGGCATGAGCCCAGGTGAGTCACCGGCCTCGTGGCACGGCGTGCGTCGGTCCACAATCCATACGGCGTTCTCCCGCGCAAGCTCCTCGAGCAGCACCGGAACATACGTCGCCACGGCACACACGACGAACGGCTCCGCGCCAATGCCGTACGCGTACCACCCGAACGACATGCACAGCGTCACGCAACAACTGATATTGGTTCCGGCGCACGTAAGCAGGGGAGAGAGGCAGCCCGGCGTGCGCGACTAAGACGGCGGCGGGTTTGTGCCGCCAAACGGCCCAATGCTGGGGGAGGAAGAGGGGGCTCCAAAAAAAAAATTAACGCAATTCGCCAAGAAAATAACTAAATGCGGTTACAATAATCCGTTCATTGTCTGCTGTCCACCGCAGGTCCGGTGCGCCGTCGAATCGAACGTTCGCAAATGAAGTCCTATGAATTGCTCTTCACGGCCCTAACAGTCGTTCCCTGATGAATTAGTTACAGCCGTGAAAACACGCGCTGGCGTGACCATGCCAGCCTCGCACTCTTCTTATCACTCTTTATCAGACGGCGCTCGTGTAGGTGACCTAACCACTATGTATATATAGATATATAACCGCTTAGTAGTCGCGCGGCTCAGGGTGGTTTTTATGGCTTGTCGCCGGCCCTAGAATTCCATGGGCTGCACTTTTTTGGATGGTTCGGGCGTCCCGTCGCAGTGTTTTTTGCGGCGGGCCGAGCTTGTTGCCGCAGCAGGTTTCTTTCCCTTTATTGCGTTTCGTCTCTGGAGCCATGCCAGAGCGCCAGACCGCAGTGTTAAACTGAGTATCCGCGCCCAGTCGTGCCGCTTCGTTGCATGCTGCTTGTCTTCGGGGCTCATACTGTCCACATTTTCCCGTAATACCCTTGTGTCTCTGCCTGTGGCCGTAGTTATGGCGGCTATTTCACTTCTTCACTACACGGAGCGCAGGGTACATGTTGAGCGCGTGGCGTCCACAGAACTGTTGCTATGGTGGACGGCCCAAACGTTTCTGCTGTTTTTGTGGGCAATTGCTCGGCCCGCGGCTGTGAACACGGTAGTAGCAGTCTTGGCCACGCTAACTGGCGTCTTAGAACTCTGCAGCTCGCCCTGGTCGCCAGGAGCATTTGAGGACGCGTCCATTTTCGGCAGAGTCAATGTGTCCTTCCTTACCTCGATGATGCGCAGGGCTCAGAAGGAGGAGCTCAATACGTCCTCTTTTGCCGGCCAACCGCACGATCTCGACCCCCACACGGCCTACACAGCCTTCAAGCGCACGTTCGAGAGCTTCGGCTCTCACCACAAGCATCGCCTTATTTGGTCTTTGCTCCTGTTTTGCAAGCGCCGCTTCGTGTTTATGCTCGTCGTGAACATCGCAGGTGACCTCGTATCTTACACGCAGCCGCTGCTTTTGTCCTTGTTCCTGGCGAGTTTGCAAGACGTGTCCGCGAAGTCTGTATATCTTGGAATCAGTCTTGGAGCCGCACGCCTTCTCGTGAACTCGCTCTCGGGCCTTAAGCAGCTCACGTCCAATTCCATCTTCCTCACGTCTCGCGCTGCGCTCATGCAAACTATCTACCAAAAGTCCTTGACCATCGACTCTGATGCCAGGACTCAGTATGAAGCGTCGAAAATCATGAACCTTTTGGAAGTCGATACAAGAATGGTGCAGAACACGTATTCGAAGGTCTCGACCCTCATTGCCGCCCCATTAGCTCTCATCATTTGCACTGTGCAGCTCTACATGTTCATGGGGAAGTCAACGCTCGCTGCTGTGCCGCTTTACATGTTGTACGTGCCGTTCAGCTCGTGGAATACAAGACAGGGCCTAAAGAAGTTCCCCGCGGCCATGAAGGCTAAGGATCAGCGCGCCGAGTCAACCCTGAGCATCATGCGCAATATGAAATCTCTGAAGCTCTACGCTTGGGAAGAACCCTACGAAGCGCACGTAGTGAGGGATCGCCGCAGAGAGCTTGACATCCAGCAAGCGTTTTTGAGACTGTCCACTATTTTCCGAGCAGTTACCACCCAGCTGGACAGCCTTGTCACCACTGCTGTGCTTGTAGCCTTTCTATACTTCTCGGGTGAGCCCCTGACCCCGCAAATAGTGTTCCCAACGCTATCCATGATCATTGTGGTGACGGAGCCTCTGTTCGACCTCCCGAACACTCTAAACACGCTGGGGAGTGCATTCACAGCACAAAAGCGCATTCTGGATTTCTTGGATCAGCCTGATGAGCGCCATGAGAACTTCTATCGGCAGCTCGGTCCTAAATCGGATGACTTCGATACTCCTCTTGTAGACGTGTTGAAGGCTCGTATCGTTTGGGGCAAAACAAGCGATGCTGCAGTGGCCGTTATGCCATTCAACCTTCAACTGAAACGCGGAGACTTGTGTTGTGTGCTTGGAAAAGTAGGCTCGGGAAAATCCGCTCTTCTCAAGGCCATTTGTGGGCAAATGGCTATACAGAGTGGCTCAATTACAGTGCGGGGCTCAATGGCGTATTCTAGTCAGGAGCCCTGGTTGCAATTCCAAAGCCTTAGAGACAATATTTTGTTTGGGCTGGAATACGATGAGCAATTTTACAAAAAGACTATCGAGAGCTGCGACTTAGAAAGCGATATTGCACTTTTCCCCGAGGGTGACTTGACAGAGATTGGAGAAAAAGGAATCAGTTTGAGTGGTGGACAGAAGGCGCGGGTTGCCCTGGCTAGAGCAGTTTACAGCCGAGCTGATGTCGTCGTGCTTGATGATGTGCTGTCGGCAGTCGACCAGCACGTTGCTAAAAAACTATTAACGGCGTTGTTCGCCCCCACTGGTCTTCTTGCCTCACGCACTGTCATCTTGGCAACGCATTCGGTTCGTTCGCTTAAGTACGCGAGCCACCTTATTTGTCTAGCCAAGCCTGCCACGGTAATCTATAATGGGTCACCGTCGTTGGCAGAGTCTTCTGCTCTTGAAAGCGCTACGGGTGGATCTGTCGACGCAGACTCGGTCAAAGACCTGCTTCCCGCACCCGACTTTGATCGCAGAGAACTAGTGCGAAGCCAGCTTACCCAAGACATATCCGAACCTGCACCCGTCCTAAGCTCCACGAGTCCAAACGTACATTATGTTCCTGACGTGTCACTGAAGAAAGACGAGCACAAAGATGTTCCTGTATTCGCGACGTCACGAAGGTATATGGAGACGGCCGGTCGCGGCATCACATTGTTGGCAACGCTGGGACTGATTGGTGGAGTCATTTCCAGTAATCTCATTCCTATATGGCTGGCCATATGGTCTGATAAAGGTCTCTCTGGCGTCCGTGCCTCAGAATTTTACGTTAACGTGTTTCTGTGCATAGTGGTTAGTGCTGCTGTGCTTTCGGCACTTTCATTATACCTGTTTATGGGGACCATTGCTCTGCGAGTCTCACAAAGACTACACGATGATATGTTGAGTAATGTCGTCCGAGCGCCTATGGTCTTTTTTGAACGAACGCCGCTGGGCACCATCATGAACAGGTTTACGGGTGACATCAATACACTCGATAGCTCATTCCCGTCGACCATTTACAACTTTTTCCGAGTGTCGTGTACGACATTCGCAAATCTGCTTATTGCCTGTGTGGGGTCGCCCTTCATCATAGTAGCCTTGGTTCCTCTACTATTGCGCTACGTTCAATATCGAAGATTGTACGTTCCAGCACGACGTCAAATTCAAAAGCTGGCCAGTGCATCAAATGGCCCCATCTTAAGCCACATCGAAGAAAGCATCCGCGGAGTGTCAACTGTGTCGGTCTTTGGTTGTCAAGACCAATTCATTAAAGGCTATGAGCAACGAAGCGATCACTATATGCACGTGTCTTTCTTGCAATGGGCTGTGCAGCGGTGGTTGAACTGTCGAGTGGTCACAATCACAGCGTGCCTCACTGCCGTAAGCGCTGTTTCAATTGTGTTCTTGGTACGCTTCGCCAACATGCCCGTTGGCGTGGCAGGCGTTGTTCTCTATACCGTGCGCCTCGGTGTGGCGCGACTTACGTCTCTTATGTCTTCTTGGACCAATATTGAGGTCAACGTTGTTGGTGTTGAACGAGTCTTTGGATACATTGATCAGCCAACCGAAGCACCTTACCACTTGCCACCGTCGCAGCAGTCTGAGCTCAGCGATAAGTGGCCCACTCATGGTGAGATTAGTTTCCAGGGCTATAGCACACGCTTCCGACCGGAGCTAGAGGATGCCCTCCACGATATTACCTTGAGTATTGGACGCAAGGAAAAGATTGGCGTCGTTGGTCGCACTGGGGCCGGTAAAAGCACCCTCAGTATTGCGTTATTCCGGCTTCTCGAGGCCAGTGCCGGTCATATTGATATCGACTATGTGAATACGGCCAGCATAGGGCTCTACGACCTTCGCAGTCGTCTTTCGATCATTCCTCAAGATGCGCAAATATTCAAAGGTACGCTGCGCGAGAACCTGGACCCACTAGGGCTCAATGACGATGCGCGACTGTGGCAGGTTCTCGAGCTGTGTCATTTGAAGAGCCATTTCGAGCGTGGTTTGGATATGCCCATCGATGATGGTGGGTCGAACATTAGCCGCGGGCAGGCGCAACTGATCTGCCTTGGTCGCGCGCTTCTGCGAGACACAAGTGTGCTCGTGTTGGACGAGGCCACTGCGTCTGTTGACAACAACACGGACAGTCTTGTGCAGACGACTATTAGGCACGAATTCAAAGATCGAACAATCATCACTATTGCGCATAGATTGGAGACGGTGATGGATTCCGACCGGATTCTTGTTCTTGATAAGGGTAGAGTGGTCGAGTTCGATACTCCGCAGAACCTTCTTGCCAAGAAGGGGGCATTCTACGAGCTTTCGGTATCTCACGAAACGATGTGAGTTCTGTGGTCACATAGTATGATCAGCGCCGTAAAAATAGTGGCTGTACAAGAGATCAACTTTTGATGCTGCAAGTTTAATGGATGCAGTAGTTCTTATTATTGTTGTTTTGGATTTTTTTTAGTTTTTTTTGTTATATATGTTTTATTAAATATATGGGACGGGTTTTTTTTTTGTTATTTCGGTTTGAATGGCAATGATGTTCGTATCGTGATGATTATGGCCACGGTCTGCTCATTGGATCGAGCGCAGCCAATCTGAATTTCCACAAGCTTGTGGTGGTTTTTGGAAACACAGAATCATGCCACTTCGCAAGTAATTGGCAAGCATGCGACTTGCGCTTGTGGCATTAAATCTTACACGTGTCAAGCTGCGTTGAAGGGAAGTACTAAGAAATCTGAAGGAGGCCAGCAATCTCCACATCTATCAGTAAACGATCACCACTACCGTGCTAAGATCTTAGCGCAGTTCCGTATAGGGCATCATGTAGTTGGTGATCATGTCCAAAACGCCTTTTTGAAGGGCAACAGCGGAGGCTAAGCAAGCATCAACGGTGTGGGCAGCCAGGGCGCGTCCGCTGAGAAATATGAGGGTACAATCCACTTTGCGCTAGTTTTGCACATAAATGTTTGTATATCAGCGAGAAGTCTCTGATGAGTCTGAATCGCAGAAGAGGCGGTACAACACGACCGCGCGCAACAGGGAGGACATGTTGGAACCAAGTTAAGGTTTTGGTAAACAAACACACTCTCTCTAAGAAGATATTTTCGCGTCCTTTCCAGAGAGAGGGATGTACGCCGCACAATGAAACAATGTATGGTTCCATTTTTTTTTGTGCTTAAATGCGAGGATGATCGGGCAACTCGTTGCCCCTTTTTTTCTATGAGCAAGTAGAGAGGAGCCATACGAGACATATAGCTCTTCGCAAGTACTATTTTGGATTGTCAGGAGAAGCCGCTTCAGGCTGCTTCAATGGTACTTGGCCGGGCAATAGACGAAAAGAGCTCCATTGCCCTCGCTCTACTTTCGATACACTGCGGTTGAGAGCATGCAGGCCCCTCTATCAACATCACCAGGTTTGAGAGCCGCTTAAACTTGAGGCAGTGGCCGTATGCTTGCTGCTATTGAGTGTCAACAAATCGGCCTTGAAAGGGGGGGAAGGGACGTGGGTCCTGCACGAACTCGTTAAATAGGAGCGCATAGCTCGATATGATGCTGTCACGATACCTGACGAGTGTGTCGCGACTTCCAGTGCTCCAGATAAAGAGATCATAGTGCACTTTCTTTATTAGAGGGGAGGGGTGGGTTGATGGTGGAAGGGGAAGGGCAGACGAAGAGGCCTTATTGGTTCTTTGGGACGAACGGCTTAGCCTGCTCGACCTGGAATTTTGGGGTCTCGTCAACTTGCTCCGGCGTGTTGTCGAGGCCAGCAGCAAGTCGCTCGCTCTGCGGCATGACCCACTGCTGCCACCCGTGAGCGACGCGAACCTTCGAGCCGACGAGCTCGATATTTGGAGCCCAGCGGCAAGCCTCAGCGACCATCTCGGTGTTCGGGGCCATAGACTTGACGCGGTTGAAGGCGCCGATTGTGGCGATGGGAACAAGGCCCTGGTCGTTCATCTGTTTGCGCAGATACATATCCTTGCAGAGGTTCTCGACGCTGAAGTAGTAGTCGACCTGGGCGACGAGAGCGTTGAACATGTAGCTAGCCGGGTCAGCGACGCCAGGAGCCGGGACGCCAGGAGCGACGGCCGGCATGGGCATGCGCATCATCTGCATGGGGTAGCCCATGGGGACGAATCCCGGCTGGTAGTAAGGCATTTTGCGGGGGTTTTCACGTTTTCGCTGGTGCTGCGGGGCCGGCGTGCTAGACGAGCTCGACTGGGCGGAGTCGGCTGGGCTGTTCGAGGCCGAGGAGCCCTGCGAGTTAGCCGAGGCGCCGCCACGGTATGACTGGTTAGAAGGCGCGCGGCGCTGAGAGTCATCGAGGCTGAGCTTGTCGAGCTTTGCGGCGGCCTCGTCCGTGGCACCGGCGGCCGTGGACTGGGACCGTGTGTGGTGTTTCTGCGAGGCGGTCTGAGGAGCCGGCGAGCCCGAGTGTGATCTGGGCTGGCGCTTGTCGCCCCTGTCTGAGCGGCGCTGGCCTCTGAAGGGCGCATTTGCGCCGCGGCGAGCCGGCTTCCCGCGCTGGCTGCCGCTGGACGAGGCCGGGCCCGACTGCGAGGACGGCGGGGCCGGGGCTGGCGTGTAAGGGACCCACTTCTCCTTGCCCGTTGTGGCTCGCTTGCCCTCCCGGGGCTTGCCGGCGTCACGCTGCTCGCTGCGCTTCTGCTGCGCGGCCTCGACGGCGTCGAGCGGGGCCTTCAGCGACGCGTCGATGGGGGGCGCCTTCCAGGGCGTCTGCTGGGGCACCGGAGCCGGGGCGAGCTTCGGGGCGCGGGGCTGCTTAGCCTCCTCGGGCCGCTCGGCCTGCTGGCTCGGCGGCGGGGTCTGCTTCTGAGTGTGCGGTGCTGCGGCGTCGTGTTTTGTAGCATCGCCGTTGCTCGCACCGCCGGACGGGCTGGCCGCGCCGGCCACGGCAGGCGCGGGCGCTGCAGCACGGGTATGTTCCTCACCAGACATCGGATCGAAGTGTGCGCCTGGTCTGTCACTCGGTCGGGGGTGAGGGGGTTTTGTGAGGATTTGTGGAATCCACAAAAAAAATGTGTGGTGTGACATTTGCACGCCGACGCCCGCATTGGGACGCTGTGGCCGTGACTAAGCTAGTGTGAGTCGCGCAGTCACACGCAGCACCGCCAGTGCCTAAGTCCGGCCGCGGGTCACGGGGCGCGCCTGCAGCTGCATATCGGCCACACCGAGCCAGCAGCAGCAGCTTAGTATAATCAAATGAAATTAAATAAATTAATTGAGTTAAGTGAGCGGTTCAGCCCCGTCGCGGCCCGGTGCCCGCGCCTGAGCGCTGGGTGTAACCCAGTCTAGTTCAGGTAAAACAAGCCTATAATAAATACAAAATAAAATAAAATAAAATAAATTGTACTCTGCGCAGCCGCCGCTGGACATTATTTTGTGAGTCCGCAGGCGCCCCCCTGCCGAGATCTGCAGCTAGGTAAGACAAATGTCTCAGATTGCGCATGCCGCATGCTGGCCGGGCCGGAATGCCGCCGCGTTGCTGGCGCGAGCGTGTGAAGTTTAGTTTGGCAAAGGCGCGCAGAAGCGTGCGGCGGCGCGCGCTCGGCACTGCTCGGCACCGCAGGGCTCCCTCCCTCCTCCCGCCAGCCTTACGTAGTAGCGCGAATAATAATTGGGCCGCGCGCCTCCCGCCACGAAAGACGACGACACCGTGATGAAAGCTAGCGCGGTGCTGGGCGCGACGCGGCGCAAGCTGCGGCCCGTGCCGAAGCTCGAGATCATTCCGCCGCTGCCGCTGCTGCGGCGCATTCTGCGCGCTCACCAGCGGCTGCCGATCCAGCAGCGCATTCTCGGCGACTCGTACGTAAAGAGCGAGTTCAAGCTGCACAAGGACGTCGACAACCCCGCGCAGATTATCGGCTTTCTGTCGCAGTGGCAGAAGTACCTCGAGGCCGTGCGCGGCGATACCTGGCAGCACGAGCGGCTCGACATCGAGACAATCGAGCGCATGGAGCCAGACAAGATTGTGCAGCTCTACGAGCTCATGGTTGCTGCCCAGCAGAACAAGAGCGAGTACAACGCGATCCCCGAGCTCGAGCTCCCGCGCCCGCCGTTCATGGACACGGATCCACGCGACGGGAGCAAGTAGATCGATGCCGTACGGCTGAAACCCCCCGGCTGAAACCCCCTCCTCCTGTTTTGGTGCGGTCTGTTTCAAACCCCAGGCTGCAGTGTACAAGGCGGTTTCAGGTGCCGGGCAGGACCATTTTGCGCAAAATATTTTACGTTAGTGGTTGGCCGAGCTGCAATACATAGAGCAAGGCCAGCTAACTAGCCGCTGCAGACTAGTACAACCTGCATATATTGGATATAATTAGCAAGCAAAAGCTGTTAAGCAACCCCGCTGTTCATAACAAACGCTGTTTAAGTGCTGTTTAACTGCTGCGGCTGTTCAAGGAAACTTACTACTCAAAGTTTGGCACGCCTGAGGTCAAACCACATATATTATTCTGGATTTAAGTACTGCCGCTATTGTTCCCCCGCAGCTATAAAATGATGGCAACAACATTTATTTGTATCGATTCCGGCGGTTTTATGTCTGCAAACCGCCGGGTCTGCTGGTGTTGGCGGCGGCTGCCTGCTGCCCTTGCCCTCTCTGTCTCGACGCGCGACGCCGAAATCAACAACCGGCCCTCAACCTTGGCCTTCACTGCCGCAGCCCGCTCGGTGTAATTGGCGGCGTTTTTTTAAGGCTGCCGCACGAGCGTGCGCCCCTCCTTCCTTTCCCCTGAAAGGCATGCTGAACTGGCCCCCGGACCAGCATCCCGAGCTGTGGTCATGGCAGGCGGTTACGGACGGCGAGGTCGACGTGCCGCGCCGCGCAAACGCGCTGGGCGTGCTCGGCAACCGGCTCGTGCAGCGCATCGGCGACTCGCGCCACGTCGCGCTGCTGCCGTTCCGCGGGCCGGTGCCGCCTCCTCCTCCTCCGGCTGCGCCTGGGCCTGCGCCTGACGTCGACAGCGACGTCGCGATCGACGAGCTGTGGCCGCAGCGCGGCCACGGCGTGCCCGTCGACATGCGCGCCGCGTTCCCGCCGGGCGCGCTCGCGCAGCGCTACGACGAGGCCGTGTGGGGCGCGGCGCCCGTGGCGCTGTTTGCGAAGCAGGTGCTCGCGAAGGCGCGCTCCGTGCTGGCCTCGGACGTCTACGCGGCAGAGCTGCGCGCGCTGCTGCTCGGGCCCGAGCAGGTCGAGCAGCGGTACCTCCACGACGCCGAGACGGTGCGGCGCGCCCAGGCGCACCGCGGCGAGCTCGTGCCTGTCGCGCAAGTGCTGCGCCAGCTGCGGCTCCGTGAAACCCAGCTACAAGTCGTGCTCGGCCTCGAGCTGCTCGCGACCGCCCCCGACGTCGAGCCCGTACTTGACCACCATTTCGACCGGCTGTGCATTTGGCAGGCCGTGGGCGACGACGCAGACTCGCTCGCCGAGTTCTGTGCTGCCGTCGTGCTGCCCTTCTACCGCTCGCGCTGCCCGCACAAGGCAAAGCAGTTCCTGAAGCGCAGCCGCGGCACTCTAAAGAGCCGTCCGCGGCGGCCGCCGAAGGATATTGCTGCACCGGCGGCGCCGCCGCCGCTGCTGCCCGCTGGCGGCGGCCTTTTGCGCGCGCTGCAGATCACGGGCTCGAACGCAGCGCCAAAACCGTTGCCGGAGCCGCTCGTGCCAGAGCCAAAGAAACCGGCACCGTCGTTACGGCCCTCGGCAGCCATCCGCAGCGCGAGCCACCCACTTTACACTATGGCCTCGCGCCAGAACACGGTTGAGGTGCGTTTCAAGCGCTCGCGCAAACACGGCAACCCCGGAGCTGCCACGCCAGCGCCGGGAACTCCAGTAGTACCGGCTGCTCTCGGCTCCTCGAGCACTACAAACATAGCCGTTAGCGAAACAACCACAGCAACGACATCACCAATTTCATCACCATCACCATCACCACCACCACCACCACCACCACCACCACCACCACCACCACCACCACCATTACCACAGCTGCCACAGCTGCCACTACAACCACATCAAAGACCACAAATGCCGCCGGCGCCGCCGCATTCACCTCCACGAGCGCCGGCCAAACTAGTCGTGCCGTCAAGCGCACAAAAGAAAATCAGGGCCACGCCAAGGAAGGAACGCTCGCAGTTCCTCGAGTCGCTGAACGAGCCAATACCCATCGACTTCGACGCCGTCGAGTCAACCGACTCGGACGAGTAGGATTAGTGTCTTAACTGAACTTAAATAAGAGTCGTATTACATTTTACATGGGCGCCTCATTTCGAGCGCACGAGCTCCAGTACTTCGCGCACATCCGCCTCGGGCGCCAGGGCAAGCGCATCAGCAAGCGCCGCCTTCAGGCGTGTCCATGCCTCGCGGTTCGCTTCTTCCTGGCCTCGCGCAGCCACGGGATCGAGCCACGCCTTCAGGTTTCCGACAATAACCACGCGCACCACCTCCTGGCCCAACGCGGCAATGCCGCGCACCGTGCCATAGAGCGACTCCAGCGGCCGCTGGATGTCCATGAACCCCTTCAGAAGCGTGCGCGTAAGTCGCGGGCGCAGAGCAGAGTACTGCTGGCCAAACTCGTCCACAATGCTGTGCAGTAACGACGCAGCATAGTCGCGCACCTCGAACCCGCCGTGCTCGAGCCGCTTTGCCACGAGCACCGTGAGCACTGCCGGCACGATCTGGTGTATATATGGTCCCGTAAAAACCGTCGGGTTTGCAAGCAGCGCCGCAACGACGTCCAGCATTGTTCGCAGCGTCTCCGCGGGGCCCTTCAGCCCCACGCTAATCTTTTCTTGGACAAATTGTACAATGTACGGCGTCAGCTGGTGCAGCCCCGGGTCGTTGCGCAGCGAATAAAGCGCCGTCTCGCGCTCGGCGCTGTCGGTGCCAACAAGAGCGGCAACAATGCGGTCGAAATAGAGCTGCAGCTCCTTCGAGATCATGTGCTTGACCAGCGGCTTGATCTCGGCATCTTGGCCGAGTCGCGACGTCGAGTATATTGTCTGTGACCCGCGCACAGGCGGCGCAATCGCGCGCACTTCGCCAACGTGCGGGTTCTGCGGAATGGCCGGCTGTACGCCCTCCACGGCAAGCCAGTGCGCCGTGAATGTAGGCTCGCGCGGCACCTTTGGAATCGGCTCGCCTATGAGCTTGTCAAAGTCAACTTCGTCCTCGTTGTCGAGGTAGTGCAGCGTCTGCCCGGGGCCAAGCAACGCCTCGTGGAACCGCACGGGCCGCTCGTTCTCGTAGCCGTACAGCGGCTCGACGTTGAGCACGCGCAGCGCAGCAGCAACGTCCCGCGTCGTCAGCGTCCGCCGCTTGCTGTGCCGCATGAACTTACGCGCCTGCTCGATGATCTCGTGCAGGCGGTACTCAACATCCATGGCCATGGCCTTGGCCACGTCGTCCGGTAGACTCGCCGCGCCCACGGCCTCGGCCGCGTCCTTGACCGTGTCGTTCGGCGACCAGAGCGTGGTGCTGTAGCGCGACATTCGGACCGGCCTCGTGCTTGTGCGGATCCGCTACTGTGTGAAACAACAGCGAGAAGTCGCGATACCTAGCCCTGCGGCGCCTCGATTGGGAGCCGCTGCTCCGCACAGCGCGCGCCAAACGCAAACAGACCGAGGAAAATAAACGCAATTTTTTTGATGAAACACCACAGTTGCGATCAATTTCACTCAATCGCTCGGGCCCTCTGAATTCATTGAGTCTTGTTGAGTACTTAAGTACAGTAACGGTGCCGTTGTTTGCACAACACCGGAGCATACTAAACCACTTAAAGGACATTTGATTGTCAGGTTGCCCGGGGATTTATGAATAAGTATTGGGTGTGGGAATGACGAAACAATTATGATACTTCTGAGTTTTGAGGCCCACCGGCCGGCGGCCATATTTTTAGAGCCCTAGCCCAGGACCACTTTTTGCATCCTCTGAAACCGCTTTTTGACCATGTTTCGTGGTATGATCCGCGGACGCACAAGGCTTGTGCTGAGCCCAGTGTTCCGCCACGGCATGGCTTTGAGGCGCGGGTACGCCAAGATCCCAACTGCCGCCCTGGCGCAGTCCTTCCAGCCCGAAATATCCTCCTTGGAGGGCCACAGCGCCCTCCTCAACCAAACAAACCCCACAGATCTGCTGCAATTGGTCGATGTCGTACCAATGGTCCGCATATACAAGAACCTTGCTGAAAACGGGCTCGGGGACGTCGTTGTGCGTGCGACGTGCCGCGCATTGAGCCGAACCGCCAAGGACGCGACGTACGCACTGCGCACGCTGCCGCAGACAAGCCGTGCCGACGCGCAAACAAAGCTGTTTCGAAGACTGAAGCAGAGCTGTGATGTCGTAGCCGCGTCGTTCGTGGACTCGAAGGTGGCCATTGACCGCCTCTCCATCGGCACGCTGCTCTCGACCTACGAAATCGTTGATCCCTTTGCGGGCGTCACATTCTACCGCGCCATTGGCGAGGCTACGGGCTCGGCCATTCCGTGTATGGTCAAATCGGGCGTGGCCCTCGACGAGATCAAGGCCGCGTACGAGGCCGAGACGCGCGGAGACCCGCTATCTGGCAAGGGCCGCGCTGCGGCCAACATGGCCTGGGCTTATCTTCGCCATTCAGATGCTCCTGGTGCTCTGGAGGCGGCCTCAGCACTGATGCGTACGTTACTGGACAACCGCGACCAGCTGCCGGCCTCCGTGTACGACTTTGTGGTCGATGCCTTTGTCGGCGATGCGCCAGCAGACATGGCTCTTGCTGCCTACCTTGAAAACGAGGACCGTATCCCCCACCATGCGGCAATGGCTCGGCTCATGGCTCGCAATTGGGAGGCCAACCACGACATGGAAGCGCAGGTCACGCTGTTTGCATCCTATCTTGCCCGCCTAGAGCGCGCTCCTATATCGGAGATGTCGTTTAAGTCAGTGACGAGTCAAACGATCCGCAACCTTCTTGAAGGCTCGGCATCGCCGTCGGCGTCGTTGCCGTATTTGGAGCGCGTGTACGCTTCGTATGATGCATGTGTGCCCTCGCGCTCCCTGTTTCTGAACATCACTCTGTCGGAGATTCTACGGCGGCAGTGGCCGCAGAGCGAGGAGCTGCGCGACCTCGTGCTGGCCATTCTGAGGCTCTACAGTGAAGCGAATGATACGTCCCCAGTGTCGTTCCGCGTAAGGCTCAATGCACTGGAGGGCTTTGCTGATGTGGAGCAGGCTATTCAAGCCCTGTGGAGTTACCGCACTGCTGAGCAGATGCCACCCTTGAGCAAGCTTGACTGGCTGTCACTCGTGCGGGCCACGAGTGGCGGGCAGTACTTTGTTGAGCAATGGCTGGATGCGGGAGCGCCATTTGAGCGCGACATTCGGCGGTTCTGTGCCTCGCGAGGCTATCAGCTTTAGAACTGAGGGGTCTGCCTTCTTTGTGTTTATTATCGTGTATATAGAATTTAATGACTTGAGAAGTTTATGTAGCCAGAGGGCGGCGCAAAGTGTCTTGACAAGGGGCTTTCTGTGTCGTAGCCGGCACAGCTCGGCTGCCTTGCCAACTCAGTGTCTCTCCGTTTGTCTCTTCCTCTGCCTCTACTTAATTCTCACCCACTTTCCCTGTTCCTTTTTTTTTTTACTTTATTTCCTATTTCTGTTTTTCTCAGGAATCAGACTGTTTTTCCTTAAATGCCCAGAGGTGTTTCTGATTGTAGCACCCAATTAAGTACCGTAAGTCAATTCTAAAAATCCGGTAATTAGATCAGGTTGAGCACACAAATCAACGGTTGATGGCCTGCTCTGTACGTATGGGCGCTAAACCAGAACTAGAAGTCTCAAATTCTAGCCAGTATGTTCATGTTCAGTGACACCCTAAACATTTTTTTTGGAGAGGGTTCGTTCTACAAAGCCCAGCATGTCCACACACCACACCACAGGGCCTTGAAAAAGCTATGTACAAAGTTGAATACTAAATACTAAATAAGTAAATAAGAAATGAGGCCAAATATGTACGTGCGCACCCGCGGCGTGGGCGCTTCAGTCGCAGGACCACCGCGGCCCGCATCGCTAACCCTAGCGCGTGCCTGCGGCCTGCCTGACATAAACCAATTTTTCACCGTCGAGGCGGACTCCAGGCGGATCGATCCACTGAAAATGGTCTACGGCGGTCTGCGATCAGCGCGGTGGCTGCGGAGCTTCCGACAGGCACCAATGGTGACGGCGTTCCGGAACCTCGAGAGCGGGCAGGTGCTGTTTTCGCAGACGCTGCACCCGCAGCAGGTATACATTGACCAACTGTTCAAGTGGCCGAACTGGGAGAACAAGAAGCCCGGAACACGCCGCGACGTGTGGCGCCCGCTGGCGGTCGCCGAGGTTCCGACGCACGAGCACGCAGTGCAGCTCTACAGCAACCTGGTGACGCTGCGGCACAAGCGCGACATGCACGAGCGGAACCAGGCGCGCGACTGGCGCCGCAAGTCGAAGGAGGGCAACGTCTGGTTCTGGAACCAGTACCGGCCGACGTACACATACGAGGCGGTTGCGGACCTGGCCAGCGCGCTCGAGGCGCTGAGCCCCGAAAGGGCGATAATCCACTGGGAGTCGGCGTACCGCAAAGGCGAGGACGCAACGTGGACGGGCGTGCCCGTCGAGCACCGCGAGTTGCCGCGCCATAACCCGCGCGAGCAGCAAGTTGTGCTGAACTCCATACGGCAGGCCGCGCTCGAGCGCGCGCGCGAGCTCCAGGCGGCCGAGACGGTGCGCCAGCAGGCGGCTGCGGCGGCCGCGCGCGCGGCCGGCGAGCCCACGCACGCTGAGCTTGTGAAACAGGCGCGCGCAGCCGCGCTGGACCGCCTGAACCGCATCCACGCCGCGCGCGTTGCCGAGAAGACGAAGCTGCTCGCGTCGAGGCCCGATCTGCAGGAGCTGCAGAAGCGCGGCGACGCCGTGCGCGCTGCTGCGCGCGCGCTGCACGAGGCCGAGGCAGCTTTCGACCCGTTCTTGCCCCGCGGCCAGCGCGGCGCCGCGAAGATGCCGATCAAGCTGCGCAAGCGGGCGCTGCGCCAGGCCAAGCGCGCGTACCGCGACCTCAAGAAGCGCATTGCTGCGCGCAACAACAAGCGCCGCGTGCCCCAGCCGCGCGTGCGCCTCAATCTGTAGACCTGAATGTACATATCATCGTATCGCCGGCGCACCAAAGCGCTGGCCAGCAATGCGGCCGCCTGATTTCGGGCGGTTTAAAATACTTATTCGTGACACAATGCTCTAAACCCCGTGGCTCTAATGCCAGAAATCACAGTCTAATTTAATTGTGGAGCCCGATTCGAGCGTCAGTCCACACTGACTCTGACTTTTGTAGAGGTTCTTTTTTTTGGTTGGAGTGCGTTAAGTACACCAAGCAGGTACAGCTGCGGGAGCTGGACGGGGGGTTGTTGTTATGAAGTAGGATTCTTGTTAAAAACGATTCGTGTTGAGTAAAGATTCTTGTAATTCCTATGAAGTTAGAGCTGATTGTAAACTAGTGCAAGGTGGCCGCGAGCACACGCCTTCGTATTCTGACCTAGAACTTGTAAAATAGCTAGATAGCGACCTGCATTCATATGCATTAATCATTATTATCTAGGTAGGTATCATTACAAATAAATATTTAAGTTGAAATCGAATAAAAAACGGTGTCGAACGGGATGCCATTCATGCAATTCCAGGGATGCTAGACATGCTGCTGGTATCTTCATGCCGGGTGCTTCATGCCGGGTGCTTCATGCCGAGTGCTTCAGGCGCATGTGTCTCGACAGAGCATCTAGACGGCTGAACGTCTTCGACTTGTCGCCGCATGCGTCGCACTTGTACATACGCCTCACGGGCGCGTGAATTGTCTCCTGGTGACGGGCCAGATCGTACGGCCGCGTGAACGAGCGGTGGCACTCACGGCCGTCGGCAAACGACATGTTGCATACGTGCGTCGTGCCGTGGTGGCTCGCGACGCTGGGCTTCGCTGCACGCCGAGCCACACGTTTCCGTGGCTTCTCCGGCGGCGGCGATAGTGCGTCTGGTGACGATGGCTCGTCCAGCTCCACAGGCGACTCTGCGGCCTCGGGAGTAGATGCTTCCCGTGCCGACAGCGGCGGCGTGCGCAGCTGTTGCTGCTGTTGCTGCGGTGCTACTGGCGGCGATGCCTCCTTTGCTGCCGCTGCTGGTGTAGACGGCAGTGCCGGTTGCGGCGTCACGGTGCGGCGCGCACTATCGTTAATCCTCTCGGGCTTGGGAGAAGTATGAGTCTGGTCCAGCTGCGGGCTGTTGCGCGGCGATGTGAAGTCAGTGAATGGCTCTACTGACTCTGACTCTGACCGCGCTTCGTCGAATACGAAGTCCATGTCCAGGCCCAGCCCGAAATCCTCGAGCGTCTTGTCGTTGCTCATGTCCAGCGGTGGGAGCGGCTCCTCGTTGACCATTGGCTCTGATACGTGGGTGTTGTTCGTGTTGCTGTCCAGGTCGAAAGTGTTAGCCGGCTCAGGAACCGGCATGGCCTCGGGCGCCACGGGCGAGTTTGGCGCGCCGTATGCAATTGCGTCCTCGGGGCTCTTCAGCTGCAATGAGCTGGGGTTGATGAAGTTGAACGGTGCCTTGTAGCCTGGCTGCTGCTCGTATTCGTAGCGCGTCAGGACTGGGTAGGCTATGGGCTCCAAAGGCCGCGGCGTGTATGGAGTGGATTCGAGAGTGGAGAAGTTCGGCTGCGAGAAGTGCCGCGCACAGAACGTCGGATTCACCGGTGTCTGAGAGGGCAGCATGCCTGGCATGCCCTCGGGGTCGTCGAACTCCATATCGAACTCGTTATCCTCTTCCTCGTCCTCGTCCGTGTCCTGTTGCTCCTCGTCGCTTTGCCAGCCCATGAGGTCGTCAAGCGACGGGTTCATGTGCGTGAGCAGCGCCGACTCCTCTGGCGGAATATACATGCCGGCGCGCATCTCGAGCGGGTCCGGGGGTATGAAGTCCTTCGTCGCCTGTGGCGTCTCGAATTGCGAGTATGAAGGCATGCGGTCGCGCGGACGGAAGTCCGAAAAGCCTGGCATGTGTTCGTTGTGTGGTTGCTGTCCCTGTACGGTCATATGTGCCATCGGCAAAAGCGCAATTCCAATTGGGACTAGATCTAGGTCGAGATGTCGCGAACACTAGTTTTATACATAGCCCATCCGGGTGACTAACCTTTACACATGCAGTCATCGCGGCTGACTGAGATGACAAATGCCTGCAGGATCTGGTAAGCCTGCAGCTAGGCTTGAGCGGTTACGACCTGCTTCTCGAACAATGGCGGACCATCACGTGCCGCCGTTGGCAGCGGCGGTTCCGGACAAGCCGCGCTGCAAGCGCGCGGCGAGGTTAGGGCCGATGTCAGATTAGAGCTGGCTTGCGTGGGCCGTGAGATCTGGAGCCGCCGACTGCCGCGGCCGCGCGCCAATTGACTCGCCAGCACGCCAGCGCTTATGTGCGCTGCATTTTTTTTCTCCTTCACCAGCCCTCGCTGCGCTGCGCCAGACGCGGTGCTTGCAGCCATGCCCAGGGCGCTGCTATCTCCACTCCACTTTATCAGCGATTAGTTCCCAATACATAGGGCTAGGGCACGGAGCCGCACGAGCACACACCTCCCAAAACGCTGTTGTTGTTCTTTTAGTGGGTTCGCTTGCGAGCGACGGACGGACCGAGCCGCGGCTCAGGGTCCAGGTCCCAGCGGGGTAAGGGCTGCGCCGCGCCGCGATACGACCAGCTCCGACATCGGCAAGCGGGCGTGCGTGCATATGTGTGCGCATAAAAAAACGAGGGCACACAAAACGAGGGCATAGAAAAAACGAGGGCTTAATCAACCGAGGGAAAAAAAAAATTGTAACGCAGCATAATGCAACATAATGCAGCATAACGTAACATAACGTAACGTTACCCCGCCTAACCAACCATTGGGGTCCAACCCAACCGAGTCACGCAGCGGCACCTGGGGGGGGGGTCGTGGGGCGGAAATACGGGGGCTATGCTGCTGACTCGGTACCTCTTTTGACCCCAAATTGTTCTCAGCCTCTGTGCCTAACCCTAGACAGGCGGCGTAAATTAGTGTTGACATGATTCGATGATATAAAAGTAAATAAGGGCAGGTTCAGGTATGTCGTGTTTCATCACAGCGTTATTACACTAATAAAAGCAATAAATATGTTGTTGTTGTATAAGTGAGTTTAGACACCGAAACCGTACAGCGTGCGGCCGTGGCGCTTGAGCGCGTAGACAACATCGAGCGTCGTGACGGTCTTACGCTTGGCGTAGTCAGTGTAGTGTGCGGCGTCGCGGACAATGCGCTCCAAAAACTCACGCAGGATGTCACGAATGCTATCGTAGATGAGGAAGGAGATACGCTTCACACCGCCACGGCGTGCGAGACGGCGGATGGCCGGCTTCGTGACGCCCTGCAGGTTGTCGCGCGTGACCTTGCGGTGACGCTTGGCGCCGCCCTTTCCAAGTCCTTTTCCACCAGCTCCCTTGCCAGACATTGTTCTAAGTTGTTGTGTGTGGGCGGTACTGCTGTGCCGGCGCGCCTCTTATATAGGATTTTTGCGACGCGCGCGCTGCTCACGTAATGGCGGCTCTCATCACTGATGGTTCATCACTGATCTTATGTCATCCCGCTATTTAGTGATGAAACGGCGGGTTAGGATCGCGGCCGCGAATGCCGCGCAGGGCACTTTGCGGGCCCGCTGCGCGGCCAAATGGCCGGGTTTTTTATTTTTTGAAAGCATTGCGTGACTCGCCCATTTTTTCTCTTTCGAACGTCACCAACAGCTTTTAGACGTGCTCTCGGGATCTTGCCGTCGTCCCCGCGGCATGGCCCCAGTGTGTTTCGCCACTATTTTTGGCCGCAGGGGGCGCGCCTGATTACTGTATTTTTGTTTTGCTGTGGGTTGCTACGCCAGGAAGGTTCGCATTAGTCGGTCACTTCTCCCAACATTTTCGGCATGCTTTCCGGGTGAGGTTCTGCGGCCTTGTAATGTCCCAATGTCAGAGCCCGTTGTCTGTTGTTCGACCGCGTGCACGTGAAAGTCACGCCTGTGCTCCTGGATACTGCTAATGGCCGGCCACAACCCACCCCGCAGCCGCCTTATCGCCCCGCCGTACTTAAGTTTAAGTGCTGGTGGGGCTGCCAAGCGATAAATGACGGTAGGGGGGGTATGTACAGGCGCTTGGCCGGTATTATTTGCGCATTAACATACTGAGATGTGATACTACCTATATAACTCGAGCCGAGTAGATATGTGAAAGCGGGAAACGCTGCGCATAGCTATGCCCGCGTACTGCTCTGTGTAGCGCCCTGCCTTGTTGATTGCCAATTAGTTGTTTGTATTTATATTTGAACGTCTAGTTCGGTTTGTCGGTGTCTGCCAGTATGCGTTTTGGTTTGTTGTTATATCCTTGTTCTGTCTTCAATACGGATGCTAAATACCTTACACAATACTGGGTTCCAGGGTAGTCCAGAATTGAAGCATATCCTAGACCAAGTCTATGCAACAAATAAGACACAAACAACTCAACAAAAAAAAGCGAATACACCGGCTAGACCCAAGATTAATCAAGCAGTCGAAACAGTCGAAGCAGGCGACCAGACAACGCAAACAACGCAGACAACGCAGACGAGGAAGGGTGCAGAGAACGCGGCTGTAACCGAACGCCGCCGCACCCAGGAATAAACAGCTCTAAAACATTAAAATGCAGCGCATTAAGATAATGAACCCCAAAAAAATAGGGATTTTAGCCAGCACTATGCACACGCTAAGACGTGCCCCCGCAGCCACGGCCACCCGTGAGCAAAAACCCCAAACCCCCACCGCAAAATCTGCAAGATTAGATGCGCCACAACGGCCTCGTAAGCAAGGCCCCGCGCCCGCACGCACAACTAGGCGCAGTTCGCGGCCAAAGTCCGCCAGGGCAACAGACTCACTCGCCACAACTCCAGAGCGCAGCCTGGCCTGCAACACCCGCGCGGGCAGCGCGTGCCTCACTGCTCGCGCTCCCCGCCGCTGACGCTGCTGGCGCACGTTAGCGTAATCAGCAGCAGCACGCGGCGGACCCGCAGCAGCACGATCGTCATCGGTCACATGCCGCCGTCGGCCGGGCCCCGATCACATGCATGTAGCGTTGAGACAAGGCCATATAATTCCTTTAGCCTTCCCCTCCAAAGCTGCTGCATCCTTCCCAGTCCAGCTGAGGAACGCGAGAGGCCCCCGTCAATGAACCAAGCGGAGGAGCTGGCCGCAGCAGAGGCACTCAACCAGCTCCGCGCACGACGGAAGGCCGACGGCGAGACCGCGAGCCGCGACGTGTCTGCCGCCAGCGCGCAGGACGCTGTGGCGGCGGCCGCCGCAGTCGCAGCGCGCAGCAGCTCGCCTGATACTACACACACACGCGCGCAAGTCGCGGCAATAGGAGCCGGGCCCGAAGCCGGTGCGGGCGCCTCGACGCAGGCGCACCTGCAGCCCGTGCTGAACAGCTTCCCACCGCGCCTCGACAGTGCATCGAGCGCTGCTGATGCGTCGAGCAGTGATGCGGCAACAGCAGCAGCAGCTGCCGCGTCGGCAGGGGCGCCCGTGAACCGGCCGTGGCGCAACGCGCTGCTCACGGCCACGTCGATGATGCTCACGAAGGAGGCGCGCAAGAAGCTGCGACAGCTGTTGGCCGTGCTGCGGCTCGCGAGCGAGCACTTGAACTCGCGAGTCAGTGCATTGCAGTCGGCCATGGACACGGACGCATGCACGGACGGCGTGAAGCCGAAGATCAGCAAGCAAGCGATCCGCCACGACATCATTACAACAATAAAGAAGTGCCTGGCCATGATCTCGGCCCTGGCAACAAACTCGCTGCCGGCAGTGGCGCGCGACAGCGTGCGCAACACGATTCTGAGGCTGCCGTCGCGCTGGGTGTCGCAAATGGAGGCCGGCATGGAAAGCAAAGAGGACGAGGGCGAGACGGAGTCTGCGATTCTGGCGCTGGCCACAGAGACGCTCGTCAGCATCCGCAACATCACGCTCATTGTGTCCGAAACGCTGGATCGCGCCGACAACTGGGTCGAGCGGCTGCCGCGGTTCAAGCGCGGCAAGCGCCTGCGCGACGAGGACGTACCAACTGCAGAGGCACACGAGCCTTTTGTGGACGGGCCCACGCGCTCATCCTCGTCGTCGTCGCTCTATACGACGCTGCCGCTAACGCGGCCCTCGTCGCCTGACGTGGACGACAAGCTGCCGTCGCCAAAGGCAATCAAGGTAGACGAGCCCGAAGAACAGAAGCTCAGCCAGGCAAGCACGCCAGGCGAGCACTCCGACCGGTCGGCAGTTGCGAGCCAATGACGCTGATAGCCCCATACACGGGCAAAACAGAGAGAGAGAGAGAGAGAGAGAGAGAGAGAGAGAGAGAGAGAGAGAGAGGGTTGAGAAGAGTCGATAGAAGTAAAGCGAAAGCAGCCAGCGCGCGGTGCCGAAGACCCAGGGCCGAAGACTCAGGGCCGAAGACTCAGGGCCGAAGACTCAGGCCCAGCGCGCGCAAACGGGCCTGCGGGCCTGCGGGGCTGCGGGCCTACGTGCCTGCGCATGGTCCTACACGGATTAATTGAAACGAGATGCCGTATCATGCTTGAAGCAGTCATTAAAATGTGTTATTGCGAACGAGACCGCGTGGCCATTGAAACGGCACCCACGGACTCTCGCGAATCGATGCATATTTTTGAAATTAATCTACCCATACACGTACTAAAGCGAGCGGGCGGCCACGCCTGTGCAGCATTCATTTAACGCCGAGCCTTGCGCCGCAGAACATTACAACAATTAATGGATTTATAGTGCCCAGGCTTTGGCGAGCGAATTAGGCCTAAAATCGAATCTGCTAATAAACACACTGCTCTGCAGCACAGAGGGCAGTCCGGCCCCGACAACTACAAACACAAAAATAAAAAACAAACCTATAAATATAGCCCCGATCTGGAGACCCATGGCGACGCAATGCACTGGCCAACCGCCACGGTGCAGCTGAAACACGTCATGGCGATCGGGGCGATATTGGATGACGTCAAGTCGTGGTGCGTGTACGAGCACGCCTGCATGATGTCACCGGCCACGCCCAGCTAAGATACACGCAGTGTGCCAAGAGAGGGCCAAAATCGTGAAGCACGCAAGACGAGCGCAGTAAAAATGCAGGCAAACATATATGAACATGTGGCAAATTGAGTGTAGTGGCAGCAGCGCGCACCCATAAAGCTCCTGCCCTGCTGATCCAGCGCCTCATAATGGCAGCAGCCCTTAGATCGTACGTGGCTTATCGCACATTGCACACTGCTGCCGCCGCCACCGTTGCCGCCACCACCGTCGCCGCATGTATACGGATATTAATAGCGGCGTGCGGCGGTTCCGTGCAGAACTACACGGATAATAATAGACGCCGCTGTGCCCGCAAGTAGAGCCATGCAGATCTTAGATGATAACATCGGGCGATAACATTAGACGATAACGTTGGACGATAACATGACGTACTAACTACTACGTAGCAGATGATAATAATAGATGCACCCTCACCAGATGCACCCTCACGAGGGTGCATGCGTAAGAGATGCGTTGCGTAAAAGGTGCGTGCGTCATCCTCGTAGATCTGGTTGTGGTATGCGAATGTTTCACACCGGCATGGTGGTAAGGTAAGCAGAACACTGAAACACGGCGCGGTGGAACGCGGGAATCACGACGCGGCGCGGGTTTGGCGCAGCGACGCATATTCACGACCTTCGACAATACCTAAGCCACCTAATCACGCTGCTGCGCGGCAAGGGTTGCCTTGCCGTTCCTTGCCCTCGACCACGAGTCCCCCAGTGGCCTATTTTTGTGAGAAATTCCCCCCCCCCTCCGTATTGTGGGCTCGTTTAGCGTCCAACAACCAAAGATGGTTCGGTGTCCACGCAGGCCTGCGACGGTCGTGCTGCTGGCACTGATTCTTGTCGGCACGTCCGTCCTGCTGTACCACAAACCGTCGCGCACGGCGGTTTACAACAGCGCGCGACGGCCGTCCTTCAATGGCGCGTCGAGCGACGCCGGCAGCAGCGGCAGCGCTCCCAGCGGCGGCGGGGCAGCGGCGGCAGCGGCCGGCGGCCCGCTCGATGTGAACGAGGCGGTGAAGTTCCGCGACGCGCTGAACCAGCCGTTCAACTTCCGCATTGAGGACGCCGACCCCGAGGTCGTTGACCCCATTGCGTCGCGCACGTTCTACATGCTGAAGACGGGCGCCGAGGTGATGTGGACGCGGCTGCCGATCCATTTGGAAACAACATTGAAGCGGTTCCCGCACCACGCCATCTACAGCGACGGCAGCGCCGTCGTCTCGGGCAAAGAAGTGATTGACGTGATCCAGTGGCTGCCCGAGAACGTGAAGCAAAACAACGAGCTAACAGCCTGGCGCATCCGCCAGGAGGCGATGCACGAGAACTGGGGCTGGGACGCCCAGAAAGTGAAGGCCGGCGACGACGGTGGCGGCGGCTGGGACACTGACAAGTACAAGAACGTGCCGATCCTGGCCCACGCGTGGAAGGCGGCCGGCGAGTACATCGACTGGTTCGTGATGGTGGACGACGACACGTACATTTTGACCGAGTCGTTTGCGTCGCTCGTCCGCGACAAGGACCCGTCGAAGCCGTGGTACATGGGTAGCGCGGCCATGTCCACGGACGTGACGTTTGCCCACGGCGGGTCCGGCATCGTCATCAGCCGTGGCGCCGTTGAGGCCGTGTTTAGGGAGACCGACCCGCAGGCGGTGATCGACAAGTTCTCCGAGTTTGCTGCGTCCACATGCTGCGGCGACCTCACGCTCGCGTACCCGCTGGCGCAGGCCGGCGTTGCCCTGAACCAGAACGTCGGCCCGCAGGACACGGACTTCGACCCGTTCCAGGGCAACTCGCTCGTGAACACGCGCATGTACGCGGGCGCGTGGTGCCAGCGGCTGGCGTCGTACCACCACTTAATGCCGTGGGAGATCCAGATCATGTTCGACCGCGAGAACTACCGGCACCACCACAAGAGCCCCGAGCAGCGCCGGCGCGGCGACCTCTACACAGACTTCTACCAAGACTTCATTCTGCCGTACATCAAGCCGGAGCGGCACAACTGGCGCATCTACGCCGAGGGCGAAGAGCTAACCGGCGAGACGGAGATCGAAGTTGGGGGCGAGAGGGGGCTGATCACGCCGCACCTCGACAAGGACGACTGCATCAAGGCGTGCGAAGCGAACGAGGCATGCCTAGGCTGGGAATGGTTCCGCGGCGAGAAGTGCGTGCTCGAGCAGCGAGGCATCTTGCGCGGCGAGGCGCTGAACCCGCGCAGTAGCAACTGGGTGGCTGGCCAGGAGCCGGTGACGAGCGGGTGGATGATTGAGCGGATCCGCCGCAGCCGTGCAGCGGCGCTATGCGACCCGCTCGAGTACGTCGAGGAGACCGGGATGTACAACGACAACGACGAGACCTCGGAGGGCTGGTACTTCCGGCTTAAGGAAAAGCAGAAGCTGGACTCGTCGTTGATGCTGAGCAGCGCCGCGCACGCCGCGGCTGAGGGCCTCGTGGTGGACGCCGTGCCGTCGGGCAAGGCGGCCAGCGCGGCGGCCTAGCATTTCTTTTTTAGTTTTGATGGTCTTATATTCTATATTTGTGCAGATTAACTTACATTTTATTTTATTCAACCTTTCTTCAAGAATGTGCCGACATTTATGACCCCCCAGTTGTGGGCGGGCCCGCCCGTAAACTGACGGGTCCCAAATCCACTAACGAACATGAAGGAACACAACCGAACCAATTGAGAGAGAAGTAACGCATCAATTGACAACTAAAGAACGCCAATCACTGAGAAACGCCAGTAACCGTACTGAAAACATCCCAAATATACACCAAAAAAGGGCCCTGCTAAACTTCACCCATCTTGGCGCGCACCTAACCTAACCTGGCCTGGGCGCGAACCTAACCTGCGGCAGCGCGAAGCAAAACCGGTGGAGGAGGAATAATAATAATAATAATAACGGTAATGGCGAGGCAGCGCTGGGTGCCAGACACAGCGCGGCTTTCCGGCGCGGTGGACGAGCTGCGCAGCGCGTACTTGGACGTGCTGCACGAGCAGACCGAGACGGCATTGGCCGGCCACGGCGCGGTGCTCGAGCGCATGCGGCGGCTCGAGAAGTCGGCTGGCGCGACGTCGGCGCGCATCTCGAAGCAAATGCGCGCCGACTACGCGCCCGTTCTGGCCGAGTCGCAGCAGCTGTCCCGCGCACTGGCCGACACGCAGGTGAACATTGCGGAGACAATGCTCACGCTGCGGCGCATCGACGAGCTGCTGCCCGCGTCGGACCGCCTGTTTGCGCCGGGCCAGAGCTG